>CM077284.1:47756432-48026432 GCA_039654925.1 Anguilla pacifica | reverse complement strand
AATGCAATATGATCAATTAGGTAAATAAATAAATAAATAAATAAATAAATAAATAAATAAATACATTTTTTAAAGAGCTCCAGGAAATGAAATTACCAGTTGAATATCCCTGGACTGTGCTTGCATAAAGAAGAATAACCATAATACTTTTTATAAGGCATCTTTGTTGATGGAGAAGCATAGTCTAAGAACAGAAAAATCAACGGGAGAACTGACAGAACTGTACCGCTATGTCACGCCACAAGGGTGCAGTGTATCACCCACAATGAGGCAATTGACAGTCCTGGAGTGCCCTCTGGCTTCATAAAGTGGGCATCTCTTCCATGTGCATGAATGACTGACAGTGAAGCAAACGAAACATAATCCTGAATTGCGCTGCTAAACTATAAACCCAATTGCCCATTATATGAAATACAGCAATATAAAAAGCACATAAACAAACACACTGACATATTCATTTGTTATGTATTAAGAATACACACCTGTTGTCTGTTTAGCCTCTCCAACACCTGTCATCTATAATATGTAATATATGCTTTCTTTATGCCTCTAATCAATACGTCATTTTAAATATGACTTTTATATTTTGAAGTTTGTTAATAGAATTTGTTTTACCCAAACTAAATTCATATAACATCTGAATTTATCTTAGAATGACTATAGTATATGCTGTGGTGTTCCTGCCCCAACAGTCTCCAAGACAACCGCCTACATATTTTGTACAATGTCATATAATCCCATTTTTCATTTTTTTTTCTGTTGTCATTAACCTTATTTTGTACTGTAGCACAGAAGAATGTGACATGAGTAACATGATGTGCAACACGGCCTATTTTACTAGAGAGGTGCTAAAAAAAACTAAGCGATACATTAGACATGAGTTTCTCAGTGCACCATTAAAAATAAGCTTGTGTGTCAGTAATTTTTCACGTGATCACATTTTTTTTATTTATTTATTTAATCAACCCATGGCTGTTGTAAGCATTTTGCTTTTTGTCATCACCCATGTGGGGTCCAGCCATGTTGCCAAATGCCTGTCATTACTATTTGTTGCCCTGATTTGAGTCGATTTTAAAAACAAAACGTAATTTCTGACTGTTTATACAGTCAGAAAATACACAATGCTCTCATGTGCATTATAACCAGGGAGCTGAGTACACCTTAAAAAAACATCGTATTTTTCTTCCACTCAAGCCTCCCTTTTGATTAATGAATTAGGTGTTAATGAGTTTACATTTTAAGGTTACGGATTAATGAGCTATTGAGTGAGGCGAAGAGAGAGGCAGGTTTGGGCAGCGCTGTGCTGAACCGAGCCGGTGTTTCACCGACTTGACCAAAACAAAAAATGTCAGACCTTGGTTTGATCTGTCCTGCTTTATCAGATATGACTTGCAAATCAGCATCAAGGCTGTTTAAGGCAAAGACGGTTCTTTGTTTTCCGCTACGGAGTCTTGTTCGAGCGAAGTCCGCGGACGTAAAAATGGCAGCACTTCAACCAGATTAGCCAGGATGCAGTCAGCCTAATGGTCCCTTTATAAGAGTACAGTCAGCATCTGCACACACAGAAAAGCCTAATCACAAAGATACCGGTAAAGTGCATGTAATACTTTAGAGATTTAATGCAGTTTTTAATTGGATAGAGGCCCATTATTTTTCAATACAGAAAAGGCAGTGAAGCACATACAGCCCTTGAATATTTTTGCAAATCGTGTTCGACAGCATAATGATTAGCTGTGGCGCTAAATTTGCCTCACAAAATGAAAAGCAAACGTCATGCAAGGCGTAATTTAATTGTTTCCCGCTCACTTTTTCTGCCTTCCACATTGTTGGAACGTTTAACGTTTTTGGAGATAGCTCTTCCGCATCTTCAACAGTGCATTTGTGACAAAATATGACTGATGAACTGATGTGGTTGGAGATTGTCTATTTTCTGTGATTTGTTGTTGTTGTTGTTAAAGACAGTGTGAAATACTCAACTTCGGTTAACAAACAATGGACACATGGAGACCTTTGCATGTCTCTTATAGTTTCCTGTTCCATTTTTTTCAAGAGAGAAGTAGCATAGAAAGTATTATACATACAAAGGTGCCTCAGTGTATTACTGATGCTGTTAGGGGCTGTGGTTATCCAATTTTGCTATTCTTATGATATCAAAACATGTTTAAAACCTGGAGTCTTTAGAATGTAAATTCTACCACTTACATGATTACTATTTATAGTATATTATTTAATTTGTAGAATGTTTTCAATTTTATCTTCTCCCTGCTTGAAAAATAAAACCTGTATATAAGGCCAATTCATGTGCCATCAAGACTCTTTATAAGTCAGCTAGGATGATCTGGTGCTAAAGTATAGCAGGACTCTTCTGTCATTGGAGTTAGCAGAACACCGTCCCAAAACCATGAATGAAAGAGGAGGTAACACCCAGTATGAAGCAGATTCACCCTGATACATCAGGCACTGTATTTCTCTCTCTGATCAGGGCTCTATTGGACAAGACAGGTTCAAGCACTCTGATGGGAATGACAATGCATATAAATGAATATTTTTTTCCTATGTAGTCCAGCTACGTAGGCCCCTTCTTTCTCACTGTAGTTTCCATCGCCTCTCCCTAGTTGCCTGGTAGAGATATCAGCCAGTGGAAACCCCCTGCAGTACATATATAGTACATGTGTGAGTCCAACATGTAATTCTGAGCAACAGGAGCTGCTATTTTGAACTTTCTAACCGCAGTATTAACTATACATATGGTATTACACAACATGGAAAGTGCTACAACTCATTCACTTAGGCACTTAGACATCAAGGACAAAGGTCTGATAGCTCAACCTTTGCTTTAATAATGGCCATGTGACACGATGCCACCTCAGAGTGGTTGCCTATGTTTGTTTTTTTCTTGGTTCCAATCACAAGCATTAAATTCACCGGGTGACATTCCTCCCACTTGAAAAATACCATCCCCAACATCATCAGTCATAATACTGAATGGGCTCCTGGTTAAAGTATGTTATATACTGACTTTCTCTCCTCTGGAGAAACAGATAAACTATGAGGATGTCAACTGACTATGGCTCGCACAGATCATTTTAGTGTTTCCACCTGTTTATTTACGTTAAGCACCAGTGATAAATTCCTATACAGGCACTTTGCAGTGGGACAGATTTAGCCTTCTTGTCATTTCTGTTTTCATCCCTGTCTTACTGAAGCATCCTACACTTTATGTGGTAGACATCTATGGGCCACTGCTGGCAGTTCTGTACCTGTTTGTCCTGTAGTGCCACATCAGTATGATGGAATGGCCGTCACTATTTCTACAGGCATGCATAAGGTCCGCAAAGCCTACGTTCCGGTGTGCTGTGACATAGGAAGCATTAACTATTTCAGGTAGCCTTGCCTGCCACAGCATCTGTGCTTTTTCTTTAACAACTCTATAGCTTCTGTAGGTCAAATGAAACCTTCCACTTACTATATTCTTCTGAAAGACATTAGTTAAACTTTTAAACCAAAGTTGTGGAATTTGCATGGGCACTGCTAAGCCTAACTGTCACCAATCAAACTCGGGAAGCCCAGGGGGCATGATGAAAGCCATCTTGTCCTGGTCATTGAGGTTTCCAGAAACCAGTATCTAAATTAGTGTTGGTTTCTTACTGGCTTCCCTAGTTTTCCTAACTGCCATTCTTCTATATTAAAGACTGGATGAACACCTTTGAAAGGTTCAGCACTGAGATTGTCACCAGAAAAATTTGAATGGGGCACAAGATGCACTGAGCTACAGTAGGAGGAGCATCTTTTAAGAGAATGTTGTGCAATGCTGCATCTCTACATGCTATTGAAAATCAAGTTCTGGATAGGCTGTCTGTCTTTTGCTTGTCAATTTAAAAGCCTGCTCTCTCATATTCTTCCAGGCCTGTTTTAAAGTTCACCTAGACAAACCTGACCTGTTTTTCTATGAGAAAAGTAGTTAATTTCACTAAAGTTATGTAAGTAAATTGCATAGGCAACCATTATGTGGTAGCAGCATGTCACATGTCCAGGGCGGATTCTCTCTAATAAAATATAAAATACAACCCAAATCACTTTTTCAGTTACAGATTAAAATCCCCACTCACAACCCTGAAGCCGGTATGCTTAGCCTTGACTACATCTCTATGCCTACAGAGAAAACAATGTGCTTTATTATTCTCTCTTCTCTAATAATAATAGTAATTATAATTATTATTATTTTATATAGCACATATCAGGCACAGTTTCAAAGTGAATGTAAAAAAAAATAATAAAATGAAATGAATAAACCACAAATACATGACACAGATTATGAAGGGCTTAAAATGTAATGAACAGAGAAAGAACTTAATTGGTAACACTACTTGAGCTTTATGCCACAAAACCTACATAACACTATCGTAAGCATGACAAATGATGGCTAACCCTCGTCCTAGACCACTTTTGCGTGTTCTGCTTTTGTGGTTATTGCGCATGTAATCAGTTGTGGTTTAAGGTAAAACAGAAAAAAGGGTCTCTCCAGGGTCATTCTTAGTCACCTTAATCTTGACTAGATATGTAATTGTGCTAAATTGATTTTCCATAACCAGTGATTTATTCAAAATATTGTATTACACCACCCTGCCTGTACTATTGTACAAATTGTTGTTCCACATTGATAAAGTTCATTAGGGGTCCATTTCAAAGGAGGGGAAACCTATTGTCATTTTATGTTAGGTTTCAAAACTGATTTGTTGTAATTCATGCAGGAAGCATGTGTAAAATGTTTAATCAAGATCTTGGTTTCGATAAGTGTCTTTTCAATTTAAGTAAGCAGACATACATTATCTCTGTAAATATTGAAGAAATTAATATAGCCTTACCTTTGAAAATATTCTACAAAACTGCCCTCAGGGATAGATTTTTAAGTTTGTGGTTTAATTGTATTGCCAATTGTCCAGAAGCACGTCAAGGTTTACTTTTCAAGTTTAACAGTAGGAAGCTGTAACCGATTAACTGAATTATTGTGTCCAATGTAAAAATCACAAACAAAATACACACATTGCTTTGACTGAGTTATTAGCTTATTCAGCTATTTCTGGCTTTTTTTCTTTTTGGAGGAGTAAGGAGATATGAATGATGAGAAATACAGTATTTTAAATGTGTCTGTTATAAAAACATTTCCAGTAAACCATGAATTCCTTCACAGTATCATTAATTCATTTTTTCTAGTTCATGCTATATAATTAAGAATCATTTTACATGTTATTAACAAAAGTGACTTTCAGATGTGTAAGAATAACCTGAGCAACACTACCCAAAGTGTATACACATTAAAATACTTATAACCAATCATCATAGAATAATAATGATAATATGAAAAGTCAAAGAGTAGGCAATTTGAATATAAAGATGTGTGGTGTTAATTGTGGTATAATAACTTTCATTTCCACCAGCTCACCAGCAGATGGGCCTCATCCCAGAAATATATTGTTCTTTTAAGTCCAATAATTTTCACGTTCAGATACAGTTTTATCAGAACATTCACAATGTTGAAAAGGGTTGTTTCATTTGTTTTCAGGTTCTTGATGGTCTTTTTGAATCCCTATCTGTGCCTCTTATGTCACTTATGTGCTGCATATGGAAGGAACTCTGTAACCAAAGCAGGTGGGTGTAGCCCTTTGAAAAACCTGGTCGGTGAGGCAGTAACCATTTTACACTCTACAGATTGCCCTGCTTAACAGGAGAGAGCTACACTATTGCTGATCAGCACAGGGTCATATCTCTAACTGACAACAATTGGTAGCCTTGGGTGTATGGCGTGTCATTACGAGGACCAAATGCAACAGTTATTAGACCAACCCTGGCTGACAAAAACCATCCAGAGTCCCTGTCATAGTCAGCTCACCTTAACCCTAACCCTAACCAAGGATTGAAATCAAGATGTCTAGACAATAATGGTTCAGCCTTGCTTCTGCAGTATTCAGCTGAGTCACCCCTGAGTCCTGCATCTGTTTTTAATGATTTTCACCTGAACTTTGATTGTCTCATGATAACAACAGTGTCCATCCATCCATCTATTATTGATACAAGTCATTGCTTATTCCTGGTCAGGGTTGTGGGAGGTGCTGGATTCTATCCCAGCATGCATTGGACTGTAGCCGGGAATACACCCAGGCCATCGTAGGGCACACACACCATTTACTCACACTCATATCAAGGAAAATTTAGACTCTCCAATTAATCTAGCCTGCATGTCTTTGGGCTGTGGGAGGAAACCGAAGTACCCGGAGGAAACCCACGCGGACACGGGGAGAACATGCAAGCTCCACACAGAAAGGCCCTGGCTGGAATTCGAACCAAGGACCTTCTTGCTATGAGGCAACAGCCACCTGCCATGCCGCCATAATGAAGATGTCTGAGATATGCATATATATATGGTTACATATAGCTGATAAGTGTATGTTCGCACTGTAAACAGTGACCATACTGGGAAGACAGTAATTGAGTGTTCCCAAATGTAAAGACCATGTCAGAGCACTTACATCAGATTCTTACAAGAAAATGTGGAAACACATTGCAGATGGTTTTTATGGACAAAAAAACACAACACAAGATATTTTTGAAACTTGTTTTTGAATTGTATATGAAATCAAGACCATTTTAATGCAAATGACCAATGAGTAGTAATGCTGTAAGTGTCGGTATAGGATTTCAGAAAAAAAGATTATTGCATTAAATGATTTATTATTTTCACATTTTTTGAATTATGTGTTATTTTCTCAGGTATGCATTTTTCTATTTTTTTTTCAAAAGAGCCTCAACTCCAGTTCACATATCTTTCATATTCAAATTACAGCAGATTGATCTGAAGGTTTATTCTGGTCTATCTGGATTTTACTGAGTTCAATTTTAGGTGATTTATTGGTCCATATATGGCAAATGCTTCCAGAAATTTCTGCTTTTCTCAGCTTCATTTTTTAGGCATCAGTCCTAATTATACGCTCAGACTGCACAGAAAACACTAAAGGAGACAGCTGTGTTGTGACACGATTCAGACTGTACAGTATAAGCCTCTTTGAATGTATTTCCATACGTTGCTTTTCTGTGTCTTTTATGATTTGACATGTTTAGACACACCTGTAATGAACCTTGAGTAATGCAGTATCAGGCAGAAACAGAGACTGTTTTGTTGTAAAAAGTACAAAGAATCTACTGAGAAGAGGGATCAGGGGGACTAGAAAAGAGAGTAAAAATGGAATTAAGTGAAAGGGAAAAATTACATCAAACCAATATCTCATACAAACAATATTCCGGTTTTATGTGTCTGTTTTTCATTTATCAACCCAATTTGGAGCAGGCAATGGCAACACTGGGCTGTTTTATTGCTGGAACAACGTTCTCCATCAATTTTGAGCAGAAGTGCTCTGGGAATGCATGCAGTCAACCAACCACTATTTTTCCAGACTGCCATCCACCAGCTGAGCTGCAACAGCTGGCACCAGAGGACTCTGGGTAATGAAACATGGGGTTTCCCTGCCAACTGAAACCTTCCCTCCTTCAGCAGCACTATGGCCAATTATGCATCACCCTGTGGGACTCCCAGCCACGCCTGGCAGTGGCATCATCAAAGCAGACCATAGGATGCATCACTGCCCCAGTTTGCTTAACTATGTCCGGTTCCTGCACGGCATGAGATTCCCTTCTAATTGATATCTTGGACTCTTTGGATAGATCTCAATGTAACCAAAAACCGCAAAATGTATTTTTTGGCTTTTCGGACATAAACAATGTCACTTTAAATCCTTTAGGTGACCTGTCAACTGTAATTTCTACTAAGGTAGCTCCTAATGAATAAAAAGGCTCAAAAACCTGTGAAACAAGTCAGAGTATGCAGATAGCAGTACAGCATTAATTAAATATGAAAAAGAAAGAACTCTGTAAATATACCGTACACAGGAGTTCCAAAAATGTCTGTGTGATCCACAAGTTGGACAAATTGAGAATTTCTTGAAAACTAAAATGAATGAATTCAGGGGTCTTTACAGTTAAGCCCCTCATTTCAGATTTGGCACTGAATGTAGAACATATATTGGCACTAAGCTAAACTCTTCACTTTATGCAATGTTAGATATATTGCATATGATTTCATTCGCAAATTACTATCAAAGACACCTATAAACAATAAAAACACCACAATAATTGATAGACAGAGCAACCTGATTGACCAACTGCAAGCAAAAACAGCAGCAGCAGAATAAATTCTGAAGTGTACAGAAGCATCGTATCTGCTCAGATTCAACCCAATGGCTCCAAATTTCTTGTATTCACTGTAGATGTCTTCCTTGGGTTACCAGGCTCTTTGTGATTTCTCAACTCACGAGTGCTCTCTTTCTTCTTAAACAGGTTCCAAACAGTTGATTTTGGTTAGCCTAAGGTTTGGCCAATGTCTCTGACTATTTGTTTTTTTCTTATTTCTCAGACTCATAATAACTTCCTTGACTTTCATTGGCACAACTCTGGTCATCATGTTCACATAGGCCATGACCAGGCTCCAAAGGCAATAAAAAGGCTAGAATCCAAAACTAGATACTAAAAGCTCCCAGTTGAACACGCTTGACTAATCAGATACACCTGTGATGCCATTTGTCCCATATATTATGATACCCTGAAATGGGTGAATTATTTGTAAAGTGATATAATTTCTACACAATGAAATCAAAATGTACAATTTTCTTTCGGTAGTTCCCGTTAGGGGTCGCCACAGCGGATCAGATCCGCATATTTGATTTGGCATGTTTTTTACGCTGGATGCCCTGATGCAGTGCCCGCCAGTGGCTGGGTTTGGGGCCACCGGCATGGCAGGCAGGAGCTGTACTACTGAGCCTCCAATGCAACCCCAAGTCAAAGTGTACAATAATACCCTTAAATAAAAGTTGAGAATGTACACTTTAACATTTAACCACAGATATATATATATATATATATATATATATATATATATATATATATATGTGTGTGTGACTTTTCGTTACATTACTGCCCTGAAACCAGTACTTTAGAGAGATATGCCACTTGGCAGTCCATAGTCCAAGCTTAGTCCAAGGTTTTTAAAGATAATATTATCATTTTCTCTTGTGTCAACAAACTGTAATAAAAACAACATGGCACTACAGTTGGGTGTACCCTTCTGTAAGGTGACAGTTTCTTTTCTGCTCTGTTTGCACATAGCCTACACTATACAGGCGATGCTGTAAAATGTACAATGTAAATTCAACTCCAATAGGATACATATGAGTCCAATAGGACCTGAGTGAACTACTGGTCTGTATTAACCTGCTTGAATGCCTCTACAAGATATTTGCTTCCATAATCTCTCTTTATGAAGGACTTTGGCATTTGTGGCACATGGTTTATTCTGTGCTAAGTCGTGGATTCTAGTGGCAGAATCTTCAGATTATTTATGTTTGTACTCATTAGGACCCCCAGCTGACCAGCCCAACCCTCCATCCACCCACCCAGGGCAAGCACTAAGAAATCATGGTTGTAAATACCAACCTAGGCACAAGCATCTCTGTGCCTCTTTGTGATGCTCAAAAGTATAAATTTTCCTTTGCAACAGATGAAACTGCATTAGAGAGGGGCCTTTTGCATCCTCAAAATCGAGTCCATTATGTGTTTGTTCAGGAACAGATGGTATGTAGCACTAGAACCACAGTCACTCAACCTGGCTGTCTTTTACCTGCAGGACGCCAAACATACATAATGTGAAAGCTGGTGGGTTAGTGACAACAAAATGTATTCACCAAAATATTGAAAATATTGTAAATGATAAAAATGTCAGCCATTGTATGTAAAATTTTTCAGCTACGTTACTGATTTTTTTTTTTTTTTTTTTTTTTGAAAATTGTATGGATTAAATTACCATTTGTCTCACAGAGAAGTAAAAATGTTCTTTTTATTCCCACAATTATGGATGGTAAATTTTAAATCATACTTAACTAAATATGTTGTTCTTGCATTGCAAAATGAAACTTGCACAGTGAGTCACAGCATCACAAATAGGAAGACAACAAGAAAAATTATAGTATTTGTCATAAATCAGTATCTGTATCTTCCATTGGATGGTCAAGAATTCTTATTTTTTTCTCTCCGCTTTCACAACACTAGTGCTTCTACGCATCTAATGAACTTGTATCTGCTAATGCATCTAACTACTATTTTATAATCAAACATCTTTGAAAATATTTCTTTGAAGACATGTAACATGTTGCCTGGATTATTCAAAGTCTGTACCATCTAATTACGCAGATCATGTGGATGTGAATGTAAATTGGATACTTTCCTTTTTATTGCTGTATGGGATAATTCATATTTTGGGTGTTTTCCCTTCCTTTGATATGATTAACAAGAATGTGACCTTCACTGAGTCAGTCATCTGTGAGAAATACAGAATGTTTGATGATTTAGCGTGCTTTTTTATTTTGAAACATAAGAGCAGATCAAATAGATTGCAACCACAGCTGTCTGTCATGCAGCTTACATCACGCATGACAATTAATGTTTTTTTCCTTGAACTTGCAATATATTTAGCACTTTGGGTCTCAGTATATAGCAAGATGAAGCCACTGAGCTGAACATGAGTTAAGATGGATATGCAACATCTGATAGGTGAAAATCAATAACATGTGGGGAAACTATCTAGATCTAGTATTAAATACAGACAGGTTTGTCACATACAGTATACATTTGTAAACATTAATTAACATCAAGACAGATATTTTTATTTAGGTTGTAGTATTTGTTGCATATCTTTTTATGTACACACTAATTTGCCATATAGCCCATGTTTTCACCTCCAAACCAGAATAATAGTTTTTCACTTGTTCACTCAGTGGTCACTCTGGAATTAAAATGTAGGTTATCTGACATGAAAATACAAACTGGAGCTTTTGTTAAAAGCAGTGTTTGGTCCCAACCATGGGACAACGCTAATGCTTTTCTTTTAATTAATCTGAGTATCGACAAATAGACTGATGATAATACTTGTACGCACAGGACAAAGAAAACGTAAAAATAAGATTGTCGTTAAACACCTTGGTCAAGGGCAGTCTAAGATGAGAAAGATCCTAAATCCGGACAAGGCAACAGAACTGTCTCTCTCGAAAAAAAGGAGGAGGGGTGTCAACCAATCCCGGTCCCGTGCTCAGACCAAACATACATGTGTACGCTTGTTATTCTGACGTCACACAACCTTTAACCCTCAATAAAGGGGGAAAAGGAGAGACCGACGAAAAAGAACATAGGGGACTGAGGATACCCGGCTGTGACAACAAATGGCCCTAGATGATTGTGGTTGGCTACAGCTGTTTAGGCCTCTGTTGTTGTTGTAGCTTGTCCATCGTTGCAAGATTGTTGCATTTTGTACGTTAGCTGAAGCTTTCCAGAAACATGTACTGCTGAGAAACAGCAAAACAAGAGAGAGTAGTTGATTAAATAACGTTGGCTGTTGTTAAGGCCGTCTTGGGTATAGTTTGTATCAGAATTTTTAAATCGGACATGTATTGGGGTTGAGTGTTTAGCTAGCTATAATGTGTAAATTGAATAGCTTACAGTAACGCCTGTTCCCTCGCTTGCGTTCGCTATGTAAGTTAGCTACCGTTAGTAATAGTCGCTGGGGCAAACGTTAGCCGTCGGAGAAACGGGACAAAGTTATTATAGTTGCACTTTATGGAGGAAAAACTCCAGAACCATTTCAGAACTAGCTCTCCAGTTAGATGAATGCTTTGCTGAATTATTTTTTCTGTAGGGAATTTGTTTGGTTACAATCATCAGTCATAATGAGAAGGTAACTAGATATGGCAATAGTTGAGTAGACTAAAACAAAGAGATCAAGTGGTCTCCGAATGCTATGGCTTTGTCTATCCAGTCAGCTAACTGTTATAGCTGGAATGAATGGGATAGGAGAGTATTGGCGTTAGCCTAGACCATTTCGTCCACTGAAATTATTTACGGTTGACTACGTTAACTTCGCTCACTAGTCAGCAAGCAGGAATTGACAGACAGTTTTATAGCCAAGATCGTGTTCTGTGTAATAGACTAGTAACTAGTACTGTTTGGGTGAGATGGAAAGCTAACGTTAGCTATTTAAAAATCAATAAATAACCATGAATGTCGACGTTGCTAGGTTTCTTTAAGGTTCATGTTAACTGACTGTCCCTATTTTCATTTGGCTCTTTGTAAGCGTAAACTAACGGTGGGCTACATATTAAATAACTTAGCTAGCTATCAATATAGCTAGGTGACGAAGTAGCCTAACTATAAATTATTTTGCATCCATATTAAAGAAGCATATGTCGTGCGGTGATAATCTGACCAGATCATTGTAACATGTAGCGACATAAAAAACTAATGTCATTAAATTGAAAACGTTTGCCTTATTTATTCCAATCGAACGCCGAATCAGATAGGCACTCAGGTTGATACATTAGATAAAATACTGTTGCTATGGCCTACTGTGTGGGCGCACAGACGAGGATCTTGTTTTGGAGATATCTGCATTTAATCACCAGCTGTTTTTACATTGGTAAGTACATGTGTCGTTTTACGTGTATGTTTACCCATTATCACATTTTTAACCACTATGATGCAGGGAACATAATCGAAGCGTGTAATAAACCGTGGATGTGATGAACATGAATTTGTAGGGTGTATTCTATGCAGCTGTGATTAAAACGGTGAACGATCAAAGTGGCTTTATTAAATCAGTGTGGATATCATTCATTTAAACATTACACTGATACCTTGTTTGATTCCGATACCTTTAAGCAAGTGGGAAGAAACTAAACCGGTAAAGCCCTGTTTATTACCATGTGAATATAACGTTTCGGCTGCTGATATGTATTGTCTGCAGTCTCACATGGCTGTATTTAATTTCTGAACGACGAAGTTTTTGCAGTTCAGTACAGATCATATTGATTTTGCAGTCTTACTGGCAGTACCAGACAAACTCAATCCAATCACACAACATGTCGCGATCTACAAGATAATTTATCCGATATCTGCTGGGCTGCTCATCTGGCGAACAGAAAACGTAAACTTAATATCAAAATGAGTTTGTTGCGCATTTACGGTTATTATCCTTGATTGATGCGCGTTCTTTCACCTAATTCACCTACTGCTTTCTGTGAAAGTACTTGTGTTTATGGATGATGTGTGCATGTACCGTGTGTATCGTCTTATACATATTCACAGCCAGATTCGATCACTCCTGCTCTCTCCTCGCTCCATTCATTCACTCACACCTGCTGTAACCTAACGTTCAACAAAATGTTCAAGAAATATATATTTGTGGGTAAAATGATTTTAAAAAATGCATTTAATTCTAGAATATCTTGTTTGTTAACAATTTTGAGGTCTGCATAGCAAGTGTAGCTTATAGCCATGCACAGTTTCATTTTGGTTCAGCACAACTCAAAAACATTATTACAAGTTTGCTGTATTCTGAAGTGTCTGAGATGGGAGGTTAAACTCTGGTATGCACCATTATTTGCTTGTACCACTAGCTTTGAGTTACTCCTTGATTTGGAACCTGACTTAGGCTGTCCTAAGATCATCATTCTAAATAAGTAACTCACCATTGGTTTATTAGCTAAGCATGTCTTCAGAAGTTGGGCTGGCTCATTTCATATCTCAGTGTCATCTAGGAATTGTGTCTGGGGTTTACCCCCTGCATGATTTCTGTTGACATACCACCTTTGTCTGATTTTAAGCAGGAAAACCCTGTTGTTGATGATGTGCGTCTGTTTGCCCCACCCCCTAAGTGTTTCATCTAATTGCCATTCTGTCATATCACCATGTTTTTTTTAATTAGGTCTTTAACATGACAAAGACTCGATTTGCTTAACAGAGGGACTGAATAAATGAAAATGGACAAACTGAATGTGTTATTTGTTCAGATTGAGGAAAGAACTTCTGTACTGAAGACTATGGCCATGGGAATGAAAGAGTTGTGACACATGGTTGTCTGTGTTCAGACTTGAGGAACAGCAGGTTTCTTTTCAACTTGAAACACTGTTTACACCCCAGGTTCCATGTTGCATGTGTTCTCCAGGTCTCTAAAATTTCTTAGAACAGCATTTCCCCTCCCTGAATATGGGGTGGTCTTTCCCCATTGAAGGTATATTTCTCTAGAAGGCCACAAAGAAGATCACAAAGAGCCAGAGACCTCCAATGGTAGGCGTAGTTTCATGCTTTAAAGACTAACTACAGAAAATATGCAGGAAAAAATCTAGCCTAAACAAATAGACTTTGTGTGAGGAATAAATCTTGACCAACAAATGTAGTGTGAGGAATAGGCTGCATCTTAACCAGTTTGTCTAGCATAAGGGTATAATGTGCTTGCTATATGCTCGCTTGTAATTTTCAAAAAGATACTGTGTTTGCAGTCAGCTGCTACATGCTAGCAGTATAGCAGGGAAGGAAATTTGAACCAAATGTTGCCCCTACACACACACCCTGTTGCATTATCACAGCTCCAGTTACTTAGCCTTGCTATACTCAAAGACCTGTGGAACACATTTTTGCCTCATTCACTCAAAGGTTTCTTATGAATATGTACAGTAAGCTGGCGTAATGTACAGTCCATAGAGAGGTTTGTATTTCTGACATTTATTTGAAGGCTGGTTGCAGGGTGGTTTATTTTTATCCAAACTATAATGTTTCTGCGGATGGTTTTGCAATGATCTCATTTCTGTGTCTGTCAAATTGGGTGGGACTTGCATGTCGCAATATTTATTTAGGCATGGAAAAAAAAAAAAAAAAAAAATTTGACACTCTGTAGTGGAATGTAGAACATCTGTTCCATATCTCTGTTTATGCAATGTCATGTTTCCTTTGTTTCTTCTACGTATTCACATTTTGATCATGGTCACACATTAAAGTAGGCTGTATTTCTTATATTAAGCATCCAGTACCGAGTGTTCAGTATGTTATGTTTGGTCTGACTCTGAACTTAAAGAATATATTTCAGGCTGAATTTCAGCTAGTCACACCTGTCTGTGTGCATGTGTGCACCGAAGAGAGTTGTGCAAGTGCAAGTTATGGATATATAAACTATTTTAGTATTCATAGAACACTTGAGAACATCAGCCAGGAATTGAAATGCATTGCTGTGCCATAATGAAAGTAATCTGATGTTTTTATATATATATGGGTGTGAATTTGCAACCTGATTGCCTCATGCATATAAAAACACCTACAGATATGCTGGACTGACAGTATTTGGATATTAATATTTTTATATAGTTTTTTTACTGCTGAAACAATTTTGGGTTTTTTGTTTTCAAACCAAAATCAGCTTTTTTTTGTATTTCACTTGTGCCCTGTTCTCTCGTGGACATGTGGAATTTTGGTTGAGCTCTTTTCAAACAGCATCTGTTTTTTTCCAGCTGAAACTGAATTTGACCAGTGTTCCTACCCATTATATTCCCATTATATTTTTAAGTAACATAGTTCTAACTTTCTTGTTTCAGGGACGGTGGGTTGTGTCCAGCACAATGAAAACGTGTACGTTTCAGGGATTTCAAACGGTAAGTTGGTGGTGTCCGAGGTTTTTGGGCTGTTGAATTTCTCACAGGGTGTGACATGGCAAACATTCAGTCCTGACAGTTAATACCAAACAGTTATTAATCATTTAGTTTGCAGTATGTTTGCACTGTAAACAACATGGCTTCTGGGGACAGTAACAGCCTTCATGAAATTTTATTTAGTTTTCCCAGGATCTGAGCATTGTTTGCACAATGAGCTGTGTTAGTTTTCTTCCAGTTTTGTCTTATCTTATGTTTAAACGGCTTCCCATCCGGGTTTCAAGATATTTATTTATTTAGATATATAGGGAGTTGGATACAGATGTTAATATTGCTTGCATATGGTCTGATTTTGGAACAGGCTGTTCTGCCAAGATGGCCTGAATGGACCTATTCTCATACCCACACCAGTTCCTGTCCTTTTTTTCCCCCTTGAATCACTTCTGCACCTGCAGTAATACTGAAAGTGAGAATAATAATAAAAATTGTATTACATACTTTTTTAATTTACTCAGCTCATATGCAGTCCCCAAGGAGCTGAAGCATTGCAGCTGAAGCTTGTACCGCAGGACAGTGATTATTTTCACACAGCAGGCTGTACAGTGGTGCAGGAGAGCTGGCACTAATGGCCAAGCAGAATACCTCTCACTGACAACAGCTGGGGGTAGCCAGTGGGCTCACTGGGAGTAGCCAATTTGGCTGTACCCTAAAGAACTCTGACTGCTTAAACCCTCCATGCCCCTTCTGTCTGTAGACAGCTTATCGCAAAGGTTAAAACCTGCTATGTACCACCATGTACCTTGCTCCTGCTGAATGGTTGAACCTAAGCAGGTGTGGGCTTGGTTGGGAGACCTCCTCGGAAAACTAAGTTGATGCTGGCAGTGGTGTTGTTGGGCTTGTAGGGGGTGACTTTCCCTCTGGTCAATAAACCCCAATGCCCCAGTGCAGTGATGGGGACACTGTGCTGTAGGAGACACCGTCTTTCGGATGAAACTTTAAACCGAGGTCCCATGACACTATTTGTGAAAAGAGTAGGGGGTTCCCCGGTGTCCTGGCTAAATTCCAAACCTGGCTAAATTAGCCAGTGTCCTGGCTAAATTCCCAACCTGTTTTTCTCAACCTGCCACCTAATCATCCCCTGATTTAATTAGCTAAAAAAAGGTTCTCTCTCTCACCACCTCAACTGATGCTGTGTAGTGAGTGTTCTGGCAGAAAATGTATTTTACGTTTACCACACATAACTTTATACATTAAATGCTATACTTTAAGTACTTTTGCTCATTTTTAGTGACTTTGCAGTGCAGTTCAGTGTTTGTGTGGTGATGCCTTTGTGTCATACTTGCCCGTGTCTGAAAATTTGAATGAGACCCGTCATCTGAGGTCGCCATGGTGATGTGCATTTTTGCAGCCTGCGGGGGCGTGGCAGAGCAGATCAGGGCGTCGAGCGGGGTCGTCACCAGCCCCGGCTGGCCTTTCGGGTACCCTTCTAGAATCAACTGCAGCTGGAACATCCGCGCAAACCCTGGAGAAATCATTACCATCAGGTACCGAGCCTAGTCCTCGCTCACTTTCTCGTGAGAAACCTTTTTCTGTTGATGAGATGGTTCATCTGGCAGATGTCCTCCCCTTTCAGGTTTCTTCTTTCTGTCAAGATCGGGTGCACCGCAGTATTTTAGGTTTAACGTGTTGGCGGTTCATTTTGTTCAGGGTTCAGTTCAGGGCGGATCAGTTTGCCTCAAGGCCTGCCATTTTGATGCTGATACCGTTTTAGGTTGGTTGATGATACATTTTTATTAATTTCGCGTTTCCTCCTTACAGCTGTGAAAAATGTAAGGTTGACCTTAAATCTGGTGAATGTACCCCTGGGCTCACCAGTGTGTAGATCCTTTGACTCGTTATGACTGCGATACGAGTTTGTTCGATTTGTTTACCGACTGACACTTCTCTACACTCTACTCTGTACACATCATTTACAGAGGCATGCAGAATTGTGCAGGCACCCAATCAGAGGACTCGCTCTTGCATGATGCAACGGGCACGATCCCACCCATTGTAATCGCCCCCCCCCCTCCACAGACCACACTAAAGCACCTTGTGGGCCTAATGGTTAAAAGACCAGATCATATCGCTGCAGTGAACCAATACATTACCAGTATATGCGCCTTTACTAGAACGAAATGGAGTCATCTTGTAATAATTTCAGCTTGTGATTTTGTAACACAAACCTTATACTTTCCCTCTTTCCATCCTCCAGCTTTCAGGATTTCGATATCCAGAGCTCTCACAGATGCGGGTCGGACTGGCTCTCCATCGGCACGTACAAGAACGCGGACGGCTACCGGGCCTGCGGCTCGTCCGTCCCGGCCCCGTACATCTCCTCCCAGGACCACGTCTGGATCAAGTTCCACGCCGACGACAGCCTGACGGCGAAGGGCTTCAGGCTGTCTTACATAACAGGTGGGCCTCGGCTATTTACGTCTCCGAGGGTCCGGCCGCGTGACCGCGCGGTCACGTGGGCGCCAGGCGGTGATGCAACAGCAGCGCAGTCTTCACTTTCTTCTGTAAAAGAAGAAAACAACTGATTTCATTGCTGTATGAAAAGTCTCTCGAAGCGATTAGGGAGAAAAATGTAAGCTTTTGAGTTTGTGGTTTCACGCTGAGATGATCTTTATGACTCTGAAACGTGACCGCATTAAACCTAAATTCGCCAAGCAAAGGAAAAAAATCACAAAGTAGGCATTCACATACAGCGTTTATGCTCGAATGGGAAGAACCTGGGACCCGCGTGGGGAGTAATGTCTTGTCTTTCACAGCTATCTGTTGTCAAGTGTGGCTGCTGATGCTAGCAGTAGAAATTGTTTTCAATTTTCCCAACAAACGCATAAGCAGCTAACCAAAATTACCGTTTAAAGTGGAATTTTGTTTTCCAGTCCTGATGATGGGTTAACAAAGGGCAAATGAGGATGTTTTTGTGTTTGTTTCTCAGGGGAGGTGGTCTTTTAATAAGTGTGCCTGCCTTTGTTGAGTGATTATGTAATTGGCTACCGAATTCAACAAATATCCACCTCACAAAAACCGCCCTAAATGCTCAAATAGAAGTTTATTTTGTTACATTGTCCAGGCACAAAATGACTTTTCTACTGCAAAATAAAGTCTCCAAATCCTTTCTGCTGTTGGAACACTGAGGTCATTTTGGGTTTTAGAGATTAAATAAATATAAATGCTGTGTGGCAAAATCTGATTTATAATTCATAAATAACTTTGAGGCTCATATTTCAAATTCTGTTCCATCTACTGGTACTTTTAATCATTTTTGGAGTACTATAATTGTTTTTGAAATCCATGTGGCCTCTGACATTCTAACATTAATCCTTTTTCCTGTAATGCACGCATGCAAAATGAATTCCTGAAAAGAAAATGTCACATTTGACCGGCTCGTCACTTGCGCTCTTCCAATCGCAGGAAAGACGGAGGAGATCAGCTGCAATTCCGACCAGTTCCACTGCGCCAACGGGAAGTGCGTCCCGGACGGCTGGAAGTGCAACGGCATGGACGAGTGCGGCGACGGCTCGGACGAGGAGCCGTGCGCCCGGCCCGACCCCTCGGCCTCCTTCCCCTTCCAGCCCTGCGCCCGCGACCAGTTCCCCTGCCTGTCCCGCTACACCCGCGCCTACACCTGCCTCCCGGAGTCGCTCCGGTGCGACGGCAGCATCGACTGCCAGGACCTGGGCGACGAGGTGGACTGCGACGCGGCCGCCTGCGGCGAGCTCCTCCGCACCTTCTACGGCACCTTCAGCTCGCCCAACTACCCCGACTTCTACCCGCCGGGCAGCAACTGCACCTGGCTCATCGACACGGGCGACCACCGCAGGGTGGTGCTGCGCTTCACCGACTTCAAGCTGGACGGCACGGGCTACGGCGACTACGTCAAGGTGTACGACGGGCTGGAGGAGGACCCGCGGCGGCTGCTCCGCGTGCTGACGGCCTTCGACGCCCGGGCGCCCGTCGCCGTGGTGTCGTCCTCGGGCCAGCTCCGCGTGCGCTTCCGCGCCGACAAGGTGAACGCGGCGCGCGGCTTCAACGCCACCTACCAGGTGGACGGCTTCTGCCTGCCGTGGGAGGTGCCGTGCGGCGGGAGCTGGGGCTGCTACGCCGAGCCGCAGCGCTGCGACGGCTACTGGCACTGCCCCAACGGGCGCGACGAGGCCAACTGCAGCGCCTGCCAGCCGGACGAGTTCCCCTGCTCGCGCGGCGGCGGCGCCGCCTGCTACCCGCGCTCCGACCGCTGCAACTACCAGAACCGCTGCCCCAACGGCTCCGACGAGAAGAACTGCTTCTCCTGCCAGCCGGGCAACTTCCACTGCCGCAACAACCGCTGCGTGTTCGAGAGCTGGGTGTGCGACGCGCAGGACGACTGCGGCGACGGCAGCGACGAGGAGAGCTGCCCCGTGGCGGTGCCCACGCGCGTCATCACCGCCGCCGTCATCGGCAGCCTGGTCTGCGGCCTGCTGCTCGTCATCGCCCTGGGCTGCACCTGCAAGCTCTACTCCCTCAGGATGTTCGAGCGCAGGTAGCCCCCTGTAGGCTGTAAGGCTGTCAAAAGTGCCGTGAAATTGAGTGCGAATATTAGCTTTTGTAATTAGTTAGCGTTCGAATATATTCGAATATCATTTGCCTATGATTAACAGAACATAAGCTGCTTATTGTCGGGCGCAATATGCACGTGATGCTGCGCGTTATTTTCCACAAGGGGGCAGTAGAATAGACGTCATCGGTGAACTTTCATACCTGGTTACTACATGTGGGGCCTCATTTATAAAACGTATTTTAGATCAACTGTGTGGCGCGTACGTAGAAAATTACGTCAAAGTAGTGATTTATGATTGTTCATAGGAAATCCCTGTTTATTTCATAACACAAAAACTATTCAAACGGTTAATACCTGTAGCCTAAAACAACATAAAATACTTACTCTGTTTAGTTTGTTTAACTTCTTTCATCATCAAATTTTATCAAAATCTACAGAAAGAAAACATAGCCTGCCATGGGAACATTATTTAGCCTAAATTGTTAGCTGACCAGTAACGTTTGCACAGGAAAAACTTTGCATGCATGATTCGCCGCATGAAATTAAAGCCAGTATAATTATGTTAATTACAAAACGCGGAATCAAAAACACGGGATCCAAAACTAATATTCGAATGCTCAAATTTATGTTCGAACATTAAAAATTTCGAAAAATTCTTCGAACTTAGAATATTTTTTGACAGCCCTAGTAGGCTGTGTACTGCAGACTGTACACAGCGCCCCCTGCTGGGCCTCATGGCACATTTTGTCTGTGTTTTGGCCTTTTCTGTATTTTGTGTCCTGTTATAAGTGGTTTTTAAATTATGGCTGCTTTTTAAACTCTACATACAGCACTTTCATGGAGCAAGAAAAGTGCTGAACAAGTAAAGTTGCTTATTACTTGAAAACATTTCCAAATAATACACTTATTTGAATATATCCTTTGGATAGCATAACACAATGATTCCAGTAGTACCAGATTAGGGACACAAGTTTTTTGTGGACCGTTTTAACCTGGAATTCTGTCGTTCCTCTGTCCTTAACAGGAAGTTGACACAGACTGCTTAACAGTCAGTTATCACATTTTCCCTACCCAGTAACCTGCACCAATTTCCACTAAGCACAGACAATCATCGACAGCAGTGTTCCCACACTGTCTAGTGCTGCTTTCATTGCAGCAAACGTTTTTAGATGCAAAGCACCTGACGGACCTGGCTTGTAACTCAGTAAACTAACTCCCTAAACTAACTCACTAAACTCATTCACTCACTGATGTTTAGCAGGCTGGACGTTCTCCACAAGGGGGAGCTATTAGCACTCAAGTAACTTTGCCTTCAATACCTTCGCATCAGTAACACTGTGTCCTTGTTATAGTGTTGTGTGGTAACCTTTTCCCCCCCTAAGCAATGGGAAGTAGACATGAAGAATGCAATTAAATTAAGACTAATTGTTAAGACTTAGTCTTATTGAACATCTTAACAATTAGTATATAGTTTGCAGCACTGTAGGCCTATAAACATGAAATGCTAAAACTGAGGTACTCAAATGGAATAAAAGTGCAGCATTAAGCTGATTAAATTTGATCTTAGTCGTTGAACAGTTTCCCCTGTCATTCTTTAGCTGTGCTTAGTGTAAACCTGTTCATAGGAAGAGACGCATCTTTTTGTATCAAAGGAGTTGGTTGAAACAAAAGTATGCTTTTGCCTTCCAGCCAATATTTTTAATGATCGCTTCATGAACAAACACAAACACTTCTGCATGGTTAAAAGACTACTTCACTAAACAGGGTTAGAAACATTATTTGTTTCAGTCTTCCTAATACATAGGTATCCTTAATTTAATTCAGCTTCATTTGTGTAGCACTTTGTTGAGCCCCAATTTGCCCTTTGGTGTTAACTCTGCTTGTGTTCATTTGGAGTGCCACCTGTTTCACTCCTGTCAGTCACTACCTCCCCAGTTGTCCTCCATTTTGTAATTCCCTTGTGTGCGTGTCCTCCAGGTCCTTCGAAACCCAACTGTCCAGGGTAGAGGCGGAGCTCCTCAGGAGGGAAGCCCCGCCCTCTTACGGTCAGCTGATAGCTCAGGGTCTGATCCCACCTGTGGAAGATTTCCCAGCATGCTCAGCCAACCAGGTTAGTGCAGTAAAGCACCTGCCGGTTCATTACTGTCTGTAAGGATGAATTACCCTGTGCGTCATATTCACATTTGTCAAACAGTGTATTGCACTACTTACAGCACGCTGTCTATACAGTTGTGGAGATACAGTTCCTTATATTGAATATATGTTTAGCTACATTTTAGTAAGGGCTGGAAATGAATTAAATAATAAGGACACAGAATATGAATTCACTCATGCACTCATTTCACATTGCGTAACAAAAGGATGAGATTTAAGGGGAATTGTTTGTCTGTGACAGGTATCCGTTCTGGAGAACCTGAGGCTAGCGGTACGCTCCCAGCTTGGGTTCGCCTCCATAAGATTGCCCGGCTCCGGGAGACACCGAAACCTCTGGAGGCGGCTGCTCAACTTCACACGCTCGCGGTGCCGGGGGTCCCTGGCGCTGGTGTCGGCCGATGCCGAGGAGGGGGTGGGCGGGGGCCCTGGGGCCCGAGAGCCGGAGCCCCATCGGGGCCTACTGCCCCTCGACTCGGACGACACGGACGCAGACGGCAACCGGCGGGATGTCCCGGGGGCAGTGGGGGGCCCGGTCACGGCGCTGACGCAGAAGACCCCGCCCACGTCGGCCGTGGAGGCCATCACGCCGGCGAGCCGGGAGAGCCCCGCGGCGGGCGGCGGAGAGGGCGGGGTCCCGGAGACCCAACCCACTGGGCGGAGCCAGGTGACCGGCGCCCTCAGCAGGGTGACCCGCGGCCTCCGCTGGGTCCGGGCCTCCCTGGGCCGACCCAGTGCCTCCGCCACCACCGCCGCCGCCGCCAGCGGCCAGAGCCACAGCCCCCTCCGGAACCTCGACCCGGACGGCGGGAGCAGGGAGGACGAGGACGACGTGGAGCTGCTCATCCCTCCCTCCGACGGCGACCCGAGCGAGTGCTCCCGGCCCCTGCTGGGGGCGGCCCTGGCCCCGCCCCTCGCCGGCCGTGGGGCCCGCCCGCCCAGCCGAGACGGGCCGTGCGAGCACTGCGGCGTGGTGCACACCGCCCAGGTCCCCGACGCCTGCCTGGAGGCTGCGGCTAGAACGGAGACCAGCGACGACGAGCCGCTGCTGCCCTGCTAGGCTTCGCGCTTCGTCGAGAGCTCACCGAAGCTCACCGAAGCTCGCCAAAGCGCGCCCGCCCTCTCCAGAGCTCACCGTTTCCATTTTCAACTTTTCCGCAGGCTTCAGTTGCTTTAAAATTGAAATTTTGACTCAGCACCCAGTGTTCAGTATTGCCGGTATATGTATGCCCCCCAGCATGAAAAATCCTCAGGTTCAGAACCTAGGGGGCTGCTGGGTGGCTCATCTCGTTAAGGCACCGTTCAAGTTTGGGTTTTTAAGACCCGGGTCGTGCCAGTGGCGGCTGTGGCCGGTAGGGGAGGGTGATGCAAAATTGACACTAACCTCACCCAGGGAGGGGAGGGTTCCCATCGGCCAGGATCAAACCGGCGGCCACCGCCGGTCTGTCGGGTGGCCAACCATGCCCCTGCTTGCGTGTCTTCCTCCAATTCATGCCTCCACAAGCACGAACTGCAAACTGCAGTGTGGCGAGAAGTGGCGGGCTTCAGAGCATACCGTATACCTGTCTGCGCTCTCCTAGAATGACGGTGAGAATCGCAGCAGTGAGCGCTCGTATGTGCCACTGGGCGTTCCATACTGGTGAGAGAGAGGTCTAAAAGAAAAAAATTCAGTATCCCAGCGCACCCAATCACTTTGCTTTAACCAGAAAGAGGGGTCGTGCCATTGGCTCTTAACAGATTGCACATCTAGTAAGTGTTATACCTCAGCAGCAGTCCGCTGAAAGTAAATGAAATTGATTTCTGTCCCAGAGTGTCAGTTTTGTCCTCAGACGCACGGTACATGTAGCGCAAGGGCTGACTAAAGTCACACCTGCTACAGTTCATTGTTAAAATTACTTTTTTCCCTTTCAAAGTGAATTGAGAACATTGAAAGGATTCTACAGGATTCCTAATGAATCCCTAATTGAATTACTCATCTTTGCATGGGAATCTAATTAGTAGCTTCCCATATAATGGTGGTATGACTATTTAAAAATAAACTTTCATCCCACGTATGTCATGGTACTGAACCATTTCCTCACTTAAAATAATTGGGAGAGAGATTTATATGGAAAATGGAATCAGTGAGGGTTGGTTTGCAAAACTTTATGATGTCTAACATCCAGCTGTCTATTCTGTTTGTTTTGGTACCATTTTGGTAATCAGTGTTTTGGTACTGACAGTGTATATGTGTGAGTGTATATTTATATTGAGTTTGGTAGATTGTTCATAAGCATGTTACATTGTCTTGTGTTTTTGTTAAGTGATACTGGAAATGTAAATCTGTAAAAAAAAGAAAATAAATAAATAAATGAAAGCAATACGTTTGGTTATTCCGCTTCTTTCTCTTGCGTTGACACCGGTTTACACATTTTATTGAATCGATGCCTGTAGGCCTACACAGTAATTCAATATGGTTCAGCAAATGAGCATTATGAAACGGTACGTTATTGAGACCCAACTCTTTTCAGATTGACTGAGTTTTGTAATCTTACCATTTTACAATGTCATGCAAACTTTGTGTCAGATCAAAGAGTCAAATATTTCGAATTGCCTTATAGAACACATTGAAATGAATGTACAAAACTGCTGCTGAATAACTACAGGAAGCATATTTCTCCAGAAAACATGTTTATACTTGCTTCTGAACTGAATTTGAGTACATGTGCAAGTTATTGTATATTTGCTATGTACAATAAATACTGCATGTAAAATACATATTGTACATACATACATACATAGAGATCTTCTTTATCCCCATGGGGACATTTCCCTGGCAGCATGTTACATTCACATTTACGAACACACACTTATACCAAGATACATACTACCATTCACGCAACAGAAAGGCTGGGCAGCGAAATACATACATACCAATACAAATTGGACATATACACGCCTATTCAATCAATCTAGACTGTGAGAGAGCCATCCACACATATGTTTGGCCTGTCCATGTAGTGCATGCTTATACACACAGGGCCAAGTGACTTGAAAGAATTGAGGAAATATTGGGTAGCATTGCTTTGAAATACATCTGATGTCATTTCGGTGAGGCAAGATAGCCTATATTGTTTGTAGTACCGTAACTTGGCGTCATTTTGATATCAATACTTTTGAGTAACTTGGCATTTTTGTACGTTGAAAACGTGTTTATGAGATTCTGTATACAGCATATAGAAAAGGACGTTGTTTGTTATGGTAACTCAGAGGCGGCATAATTAAACAGCTGATAACTTTTAAAAATGATCTATGATTTGATTTGTTGTAAATAAAAATTAAAGCCTTAACCGAAAATTACTTCCCGGACTGATTTTTACTTTGCTCGCTCAAAAACAGTTTTTTGTAAATATTTCTCGAAAGGATCTTACATTCCTCCATGAGATGGTAAAGAAAGTTCTCTAGTTTGTGATTGGTGTAGGCGAGAACCTTTCAACCGTTGCTATTTGAAAGTTCATCTGCAATACCGGGGAAATGGCTTTAAAATGACTACACTAAAAATCTAACAAAATCTTTTCAATGTAAATTTAAATGCTGACTACTTGTAGTTCAAGAGTAAAACATGCATCGGCAAAAAATTATAAATGTATTTTTAATTCTGATATATTCTTCTTCTTTCCATGGTTTTTACAAGTTAAAATATGTTAGTTGTTATATTATACAGAGTATATAATCTCATCAAAATGAAACTGTTGAATGGGAAAGAGCCACAAATCGTGTTTGTACAGAGTTATTGGAGCGCATTTGTAGACTACTTGTGATCAAATGATTTACAGCTGCTACTCTGTGATCTGCTGTTCCTACAAAGGGCAGGGTTCAAAAGGGTTGGACTATGTGAACGAAAGAATACTAATGGTATTTATACAGTTGAGATTCGTCTTCATGCCTCAGTCTTTTTTAAAAACATTTTGTTAGGACCACGACTTTTAATCTGGAGGGGAGAGAAGAGGAAGCGACACATTTAAAGGTTTATTTTAATTTTTTAATTTATTTTTAAAAAACATTTTACCAGTTATTGATTTAATTAGTACATTGGTTTAAAACAAAAAAATAACTGTCTGAAGCAAACATTATTAAACAGCCTTGTTTCTAGTTGCTGCTAAAAGATAAAAGGTATAAATCATGACGAATCCAAGGAAGATACTTATCAAAGGGGGGAAAGTTGTCAACGAACACTGTTCCGTGATTTCCGATGTCTACATCGAAGATGGATTAATTCATGAGGTTGGATTAAACCTGAAAGTACCGGAAGAAGTTACAGTAATCGATGCCACTAATAAACTGGTCATACCCGGAGGAATCGATACCCACACCCACATGGAGCTATCCTTCATGGGTAGCCAGGCAGTGGACGACTTCCACATTGGGACTAAGGTAACGTGTGACGGTTCAGATCAGGGCCATATTGAGACCTTTTGAGGAGCATGTGCTCGGAGTGAGAAAAAGGTGTACCAACCTACAAACACTGTTTTACCAAACCAGATTATTGTCCTGAATATATTTTAACACAATGACGCACAGAAATAATTAATCGTTCGATTTTTTTCATAGCATATGTAACATTCAAACAAAAATAATTAAAAGACTAACACAATACATTATCGAAGACCAGCTGAATAGCCTGCTTAAAAAAACTGTGATCTACGATTAAATGTATGCTATTTGAACAACATAAATAAGTAGGCTAACACCGAACATATCCTCGCATATAATCTTAGACTTTCGTAAAAAATAAAAAAATTAAAAAAAAAATTAAACTATATATAAATCACTATATAAAGGACGAGCGGGGTTGGTTGCTACGATGGGTTGGTGCGGGGACAGTATATTTTTAAGCAATGCTGATGCCACTTGTCACACTCATGCTGAGTGTCATCATCTTCGGTGATCCAATCCAAAAATTCCCGTCGTAGCCTACCTGTCGTCTTTTATTTAGGAAATGTCAAATTACCTCGCCTGAGTGAATTTTGCTTTTCATGTTATTTCTGTTCAGTTGTGTTGTGTGTAAATACCTGATAATTAAATAATATGTTATTAGAAACCGTTATCTGTGCTTATCATTTGTGGCAATAATTAGCTGTCAGACTTCTCAATGCTAGCTAACAGACAAGTAAGTGTTAACCTAGTCTGTTTATCTGTGGTTGTGTAAGAAGATAAAGTCTCTCGAACTTGATGAAAAAGGACGTTTATTTACAGGGACGGCAGTTGTCAGAAATACAGCAACGTACTCTGGATTCAGCGGAGTTCGTTTGAACCCCGTTCTCAGGAGTGGACGTCTTTAAATGCCTTGTTCTCATTCATTGTTTTCTGAGTTGGTGAACAGAAATGTATATCCACAATAAAGTGATTCTACCAGTGTCTGCCCATCAATATGGGTCTGATATTCCAGTTCCCTAGCCAGGGAAGTCTATTGTTTCGCTCATCATGTCTCCTTGTTTAGAATAGTTCATAATCTCCCGCTCCCGTCTGTATTCTGTAATTGAGTAGCTAACAATGCGGATCAGTGGCGACGTGCTGTTGGTTATGCTTATAACGGGCATTATCTTTATAAACTGACCGAAAATATCTGGGCGGCAGGCATGATTGATGTGCTAGAGTTTGAGACTTGAATGGATGATTTTGCAGTTGGTTGGGACAGCTGTCTGGGACTGTTTGGGACAGCTGCCTGTGATACCCCTGATTATGTTTTTGACAGGGTATTTTGTTGGGCAAAAATAAGTAACCAAAAGTAGAACTTAGGCCTACATTAAAATACATTTAATTAGCGCTTGAATAAAAATGCGGTCTGTTCTTTGTTGTAAGTTGGTCTGCTTGTATAACAATAAGGTTACTTTATCAGAGGCTATTTTTATAGTAAAGATATCAATGAAATTAATTTGGTTTATTTGATAGATAGATAGATGTATAGATAGATGGATGGATGGATGGATAGATATAGACCTGTTGATTTTATAGGTTGCTATGTTTGAGGGTCAGAACGAGACACAGCATTACACTATAAGTCAATTAGTTACCCATAATCAAGCAGTTTTTAACTGAAGTGATTTTAAGAATGTTTGCATGGTTTATATGCATATGATGTAATGAATTGTCTATGATTTTGCCTTGAAAATATATTACTTCAGAATTTATTTTTTTGGGTGTTATTTCCATTTAAACAAATAAATGTATTTGTTATATTTAATGCAAGATAGGAAAACAGGCTATTTACTAGAAAAGAAAAGAAAGTGTCCCAACCTACCCCACCCACTTTCCCAGCTGACCATGGCACAGAAATTTTCTAAAACATGTTCTTTGAACATTTGGTAATGTTATGCTTTTCTGGTTTGTGATGGGATCTGGTATCAGTTGTTGGCTAACGCACCCAGGTACCTAGGATGAAAATATTTTTTTTAATATCTAATATTAATATTTAATATCTTTTGTGTGTGTTCATTGGGTGTAATTAAGGATTAAAGTTGTGTCAAGAAAAAGTGTCCCAACCAAGCCCACTCTCCTCTACTTCACAAATCCAATTTGCTGAGGGCTCAGTTTACTTCAAGGGGTTCTTGTGTATCTATGCCCCATGATCATATTTAAAGCATGAGCTTTCATTGTGCCTTGTCTCAGAAGATGTTGATACAATTTCAAAATTAATTCATAAAACAAAATAAATTAAAACAAAATAAATTTAGACTAGCTATATACACTAATAATAATATATACATTTAAAAGAAAAAACTGACCTTCAGATTAACTTCAGAATGTAACAAGAAATAAAATTTAAATAACAATCAATGGCTATTCATGAATAGCCCATCAAAATAAACCTATACGCTTACCCTTTTATATTGAAAAAGGACACAGTGTCATTGATGAGAAACACCGTGAGTGCTAGTAGCTCCCCTTGTGGAGAATCTTCAGCCTGCTAAATGCAACAATAGTAGGTGAGGGAGGGGTCACACTACATGCTAGGCTCATCCCATGGGATGTGTAGTATTTTTTAAGGAAACTTCATTCATGCTCCATGCCTTTTCACCAACAGATCCAATGGATGCCAATACATCGACTTGCACCAAGCGACTAGACACTAGCAACTGTTAAAATGAAACACCCAGGATCAGTGAGACAGTCCACTATCTTGGGTATAAGATTACAGGTTCAGAAATGTGCATTGTGCCTGCCTGCTTGCCTGTGCAGCCACAAGCACCCAATAGACCAGGAGAGTTGCTTTTCAGCAGTGAGGAAAGGGGTATACTGCCAACTGAAAAACCATCCATCCCCAGGCAGCACTGCAGCCAATGATGAATTGTCCTGTTGGGTTCCAGTCTTTACTGGTACAGCCTGGATTTGATTTATAAACTAAGATAAAGTAACTCACCATGAGATATGTAGTGGTCAGGGTCGGCCAGGGGCTTGGCATCCTGGGAAAGGGTGAAACCTAGACACATGGTCTACCGGAGTAGAAGGGACACATATAGTTTTGTGTGTATGTACATACAGTATATATATACTATTTGCATATATATTTAGGATGTAAATACCTGTTTCGTATTTTTGACACGGTATCAATGTCTGTGAGCTATACTATGTACGTTACTTTAAAAACACTGGCATCTATACTGCGGATGTGTGTGGTGGTATGTGGTCAGACTAAAATAAGTAACTCACATGGTGTAGACCATGTTTCCTGTATCTCCTAGGCTAATTCACAGTATAACCATGTTCCTGTATCTCCCAGGCTAACTCACACGGTGTAAACCATGCTTCCTGTATTTCCCAGGCTGTTTCACACGATGTAAACCATGTTTCCTGTATCTCCCAGGCTAATTCACACAGTATAAACCATGTTCCTGTATCTCCCAGGCTAACTCACACGGTGTAAACCATGTTTCCTGTATCTCCCAGGCTAACCTACACGTTGTAAACCATGCTTCCTGTGTCTCCCAGGCTAACCTACACGTTGTAAACCATGCTTCCTGTATTTCCCAGGCTGTTTCACACGGTGTAAAGCAGATTTCCTGTATCTCCCAGGCTAACTCACACGGTGTAAACCATGTTTCCTGTATCTCCCAGGCTAACTCACACAGTGTAAACCATGTTTCCTGTATCTCCCAGGCTAACTCACACAGTGTAAACCATGTTTCCTGTATCTCCCAGGCTAATTCACACAGTATAAACCATGTTCCTGTATCTCCCAGGTTAACTCACATGGTGTAAACCATGTTTCCTGTATCTCTCAGGCTAACTCACACAGTATAAACCATGTTCCTGTATCTCCCAGGCTAACTCACACGGTGTAAACCATGCTTCCTGTATTTCCCAGGCTGACTCACACGGTGTAAACCAGATTTCCTGTATCTCCCAGGCTAACTCACACGGTGTAAACCATGTTTCCTGTATCTCCCAGGCTAACTCACACGGTGTAAACCAGATTTCCTGTATCTCCCAGGTTAACTCACACGGTGTAAACCATGTTCCTGTATTTCCCAGGCTAACTCACACGGTGTAAACCATGTTCCTGTATTTCCCAGGCTAACTCACACGGTGTAAACCATGTTTCCTGTATCCCCCAGGCTGCCTTGGCTGGTGGTACGACGATGATCCTGGACTTTGTCATACCTCAGAGAGGCACTTCTCTCCTGGAGGCCTACGACAAATGGAGGAGCAAAGCAGATGGCAAAGTGTGCTGTGATTACTCCTTCCATGTCGCTGTCACCTGGTGGAGTGACACGGTATCTACCCGCCGGCACGTTTGCCATGTCGCCAGCACTGTGTACTCGATGTGGCAAATGGCAATTAATAAGTGATCGCGAATAGCATTTTGTTTAGATTAGCCTAGCTTCACTTGGCCCTTAACCTTATTGGTTGTTAGCCTGAGTTGATACTCTGATATGATATTACTGTAGCCAACCTATAACATAACACTATCTAAAAATAGCTTTCAGGAAACAAATCTCACAAATTAACTTCCTTTTCCAGTCACCGCAGAAGGAGGGGTAAAACACGTGGTACTGTCTGTAGGGTGGCAAATTTGCAAACCCTCTAGTGGGAGTTTCAGCCCCCCACCATGATCCTGAGCTGTGATCCCTTTTCTATCTTTTATTCTCTCTGTTTCCTATCTGAATAAAGTAAAATTTCATTAAGGTTTTTTAAGTAAACACAAAACTCTAGGGAGATAAGGGGGACGAAGATTAGGGTCACGGGGTGTTTCCACCCGATAATTTTGTCTTTGTCCTAGGTTGTTGCATCGCCCATTTTGCTTAGATTTTTCTCTTTCTCACGCACACAACATTCTCTCCCATTTTAGCTTTAGCTATGGAATTTTTAATAACGTTTAGGGATTGGGCTATAACAATTTAAATAATGGCTCATGTTTTACAGTGAAGTAGGGAAACTCACATCAACTGCCACCAATGTGTAGCTATTTTTTAAACAACCATTTTGCACCAGAACACCAAGGTCAGCTAAAGGGCAGAGAGATGCTGCTTCATTTTATTGGACTCTGGGATGTGAAAATTCATCGGAGATAAAATGCCTTTTCAAGTGCAATAAGTGAATAAATATGTTATAAACAACCATGTGCTTGTTATCACCAGTACATGTGGCATAGCTATTTACCTTTACAAAATAGAAATCAGCATGGAATAATAGCATCATCTTAGTTTAAGGATCTCTGTAGTAATTAGATGACACAGTGGTGTTTAACAAACACACCGTAGTTTTGGTAATTGATTTGTGACCTTTTTAAAGTGAGAGCAAAAACGTGTGAGTACTGTGGCACTCAGTAATTTTCCTGTTTTCTTCTTTAATTTGAATATGCAGCAGGTGTCTTTATAATGTGTCTTGATGCCAGATAGGAACAGTGTTATTCTCTTGTGACCCATCCTTAAGGTATAATTGAATTAACTAATGTGTTGCCTGTTTAATTTCCACTACTTGCTCTTGCAGCATTGTTATTAATACACTACATTGCCAAAAGTATGTGGACACATCCAAAATCCCATCAAAAATGAGATTATTAATATTAATATTATTAATATTGGTCCACCCATTGCAGCTATAACAACATCCACTCTTCTGGGAAGGCTTTATACTAGATGTTGGAGCATTGCTATTGGGATTTGCTTCCATTCAGCCAGAAGAGCATTAGTGAGATCAGGCACTGATTCACAGATTAAGCCTAGCTCACAGTCCAATTGATCTCAAAGGTGTTGGATGGGCTTGAGGTCAGGGCTCTGTGCAGGCCAGTCAAGTAATTCCACACCGTTCTCGACAGAACTATTTCTGTTCGGACCTCGCTGTGTGCCCAGGGGCATTGTCATGCTGAACCAGGAAAGGGCCTTCCCCAAACTGCTGGGGAAGCGCAGAATCGTGTAGAATGTGATTGTATGCTGTAGCATTAAGATTTGCCTTCACTAGAACTAAGGGGCCTAACTAAGGGGCCTAGCAGTGTCCAGATACTTTTGGTCATATAGTGTATTTATTTCTTCTATTGATAATTACCAAGGTGACTTACTTGCCCTAAGCAGGAAGGTTTGACAACTTTATATGTAATTATATGCTACACCTTGTTTCAGCAATGTATATATGCACCAAATGCCCTGTGCTCCAAATGAACTTGGCTTTCTCAAAACTGTTCTGTAGGTCAAGCAGGAGATGGAGACACTGGTCAGAGAGAAAGGTGTGAACTCCTTCAAGATGTTCATGGCATACAAAGATGTCTTTATGCTCCAAGATCATGAGCTGTATGCTGCCTTCTCTCAGTGTAAAGAGATTGGTGCCATAGCTCAAGTGCATGCAGAGAATGGGGATATCATAGCAGAGGTGAGTGCCACCGCTAAGTTAGGTTAAGCTGGTTTGAACCTTCACCTTTAGGTCAGACATTGAACATTGTTGAATAACACTTCTTAACACTTCATTTTAATCTGGTTGTGAATTAAAAACACTGGACAATCAGTTCACTTTACTGTTACTGTTCTGCATGTTTAATATAGTGGGTGATGGATGTCTTTGTGGAATTGTTGAGTAAGTAGGAAATTGAAATCCAGGGAAAGAGTTTTGTTGGACATACCAGGCCAGCACAAAACAAATGTTATTGACAGGCCTGATTCACAAAAACTGGGTACATGAAACAAATTAATCTCCCTAGGTTTTTTTTGTATGTTAAGAACCAAGTTCACCCCATTGGGTGAGACAAGGTGAAACCTGTGTGGTGCACTCACAAGTCAAATCTGTCCTGCTGTTCAACATTCAAAGTCCAATGACTGTTCTCACATGTTTAAGTGAGGTAAATGTCAAAGTTCAAGTCACACAGACCTGTTGAGCAAGAGTACAGTGTAAAAGATTGGGACATCATGGGGTATCATGAGCCGGTCTAGGTCCAGGCCATAGCAGTGGGAAGAACGGCAAGAACAATACTCTGTGAGATATATTGGTTGGGAGTTTATCGAGTTAAACGTCAGGAGCTGACAAGGCCCTTATTTATTTATATATATAAATAAATAAATAAATAAATAAATATGCACTTCTTCCCTGTCTCCCTGTCTGCATTAACGGTGTGAAAATGGTAGAGTTACAAAAGAAATGGCATCAGACTCCCTGCATCCCAACATTCTTCAGTGCACACAAATATACACACAAGTACAAATTTTAAACACAACTATATAGAAATATAATATTTACAATAATCTACAATCAACAAACAGAACAAAAGGCATTGGCAATAGGCAAAAGGGTCAAGACACCAGAAATGGTCATACACATACACATACATAACAGCAAAACGGAACAGGGAGAAATCACAGTGCACAGAACAAAAATACATGCTATCACAGACAAAACCACAGAAATGGGAGCAAATGGAAAAAAGGCCTCTCCAGTGATGAAAAAAGTGCTTCTTTTCAAAGGGGAATGGTCCAGTCAGGCAAAGTGCATGGAGTACCTAGGGTAATGAAGGACAGAAACTGGACCTGAGATAAACTCACATACATACACAAATAATAACCGGGAACAAAATGGACACCAACTTACAACCAAGGTCATAACATGGCAGTAATTTATAAATATTTAACTCTGGTATTGCTTAAGAGGTGAAAGACACTTCCTAGAAAGATCTTTAACACATGTAAAAGAGCTGCTGTCTCTTGTGATGCACGTGGTTTGGTACTTGTCTTGAATGTTTTCTTTTCTCATATATTCTGTATTGAATATTGTTACTGAGTGTGAAATGTAGCATTGCATTCTGGTGTGATATTTGCTCCCTATCACTAAAATCAACACGCTCGGTACATTTGGTAAGGAACTGATCAGACCCACATTTAGCAATGTTAAAACTGAACCATGAAATGTGGGAACATTGCAGGTCCCTCAGTGTGTTCTAGTCTATTTCTCACAAGGCTTAAGTATGCTGTTCATACAAGTGTTGTTCTGAATATTATGGTTTATTGAATGCGCTGTGACTGTTTAGTATCCAGCACAGACCCGTCACTTGCACCGACATGAAAGCAGCAATATATAGTCATCTAGGGCAAATGAACCCTCCCTAACACTGTGTGATGCTACTTCCAATTATGCAACCGCACTGGTATGGTAGGCTTTGATTCCAGACCATGGGACCCATCCATGCAGCGAGACAGTGCCATAAACAGGATTAGCCATTACAATGAGTCATATTGCGGTTTGACAAACTTAACAGGTGCTGGAAGATATGATAGTTGGGTTTGAAATTCTCCTTTGCTCTCCTGGCTTGTTATCATACAAAGTATGACTGAGGGAGCAATGTGCTCAATGCCCTCAGCCAAAAGAGTGCTTAACAACTCCTTTTATACTGCGGAATCAGTAGCCTATCTAGCCTAGGCTATCTATCAGTGCTGTGTTAGCTGCGAAAATGTCACTGACCTTCTTGATATATAGCAGGCAGGATGTGACAACCAAAGACAAGCTGAAAGAAAACACACTGTATACTCAATGGCTGCTTTTTAAATTATTTTGGCACCCAAACTGGTGCTGGGCATATCCAATTCCCACCTTAATGCCCAACACCGCCACATTCACGTACATACTCCATTGGCAATTTGAGAGAGTGTAAGCCTCTGCACGGCTTCTCCGAAACACAAGGTATAACCAGCTGCTTCTTTTCACACCATTGACTACAGCTAAGCTTTGTCGGGGAAGTGGATTGAATAACATTTGTTCATGTTCTGAATCCAGCAGTTTTAACAGCTAACACCCTCATTTATTATTCAGCACTGTAATATGCAACATAAATGCATCAACAGTTAAAACGTCTAATTTGTGTAACATATAAAATATATTTATTTTATTTAATTTGGTAGTTATTATCACATTTATCAATTAAATTGACAAATTTATTGATAGGCAGAGTAACCTGTTGGATGAACCTTTATCAAAATGTACAATTCACAACCAGATTAAAATGAAGAAGTCTTAAGTTATTCAACAATGTTCAATGTCTGACCTAAAGGTGAAGGTTCAAACCAGCATAACAAATAATGTTACCGACCTGAACAGGCTGAAGTCAGAAAATAAAATACCAAAACACAGCTTGTTTCTCTTAACAAAATCTCAGGAAAACAAAACCAAAATCTAAAAATCACAAGACAGCATTTAAAAATGTAAACACGCCAAACACAGACAAACAAGCCCAAATGCAAGATACCCCAGATTCCAACAGCAGCAGTCAACCCCAATTTCCACCATAACAGATGTAACCTGGTTGCTGTTACGCTCATAATGACTCCCTAATTTATAGGAAGGCCCACTTGTTATGTAGTTGAAAGAGGGGGAGAACACCCCCTCTTCTCCTGGCCTAGGCATACTTAATGAATAATCAGAGGAGGGTGTTTGTGCTGATTTGTAGGGTGTGGAAGGGGTGCAGACAAGGACTGGCTCATCTAATAATTTACTTATTAAAGTTGTCTTATGTTGGTGGAAGCAGGTATTATATTATTATCAAAAGATTCATGGTTTTAGTCACTTTATAATGAGACCAAGCATGAATATGTTAGAAGGTAGGTCATTGGAGCTATTGAATACCTCGTAGTAAATGGAAGTTTACTTCTGCTTTCCACAGCAGGTGATATTTGTAGTCAAATAATTGTTATATCCAGCCAGTAGTAATCTCCACCTTCAGGAAAAATATGTTCCGTGTAACAAAACCAAAATGCATCACATTAGTTTCCACTTGAAACTGAAACTGCTTCTAAAAGTGTAGATTTCAACTGTCAGGCCTCAACAACCATTATCTATATAGACATTAAGATTTTCAATAAATGATTTCAGTTAAATGTCACAGATTTCATACAAACGTGAAATGTGCATTCTGTGGCCACGCTGGGCCTCTGGCCCACGATAGTTTGGGTCCCCTTTGTTTCCTGCAGAAGATAATGCAATGAAACTTTCACAGGAGAGAAAACTCCTGCACACCCCAGATATAGATATGTATATAGATAAGACCTGCAGTGTGACTATTAATTGCCCCAAGGATGTTCCTTCCCAGGCTAAAGGGGGGGATATGGGGGGCCAAAGAGAAAGAACAGACACAATTCCTATGGTTTGCCGTATCACTGCCTTCATCAAAGGTGATAATCTAATAACTAGATATCCGACAGCTTGCAGAGTTAAAAAGAAAGTGGTGGTGTCAGAGGAAGACTTTTCATATTATGCAACTTTAGCATGCAGACTACGGGCACCTGATTGGCCAGTGGGGGTTACTGGATGGATAGCAATGAAATGTGGGCCCCTAACCAAGTGAACCCTTCCACACCCTGGATGTCACCCAACGGAACTGCTGGTCACAGTCAGCGCTGGCATGGTCCGGATTCAATCTGAGACCACAGAGCTCATCCCTACACCACAGTGTGGTGCCTTACCCAAACAGTGGCAGATTTTATAACTGAGCTAGCACAACTGTGAGTAACAGGACTAGTAAATAATTGACACACTCCCTGCAAGCTTGTAAAAACAGGGTTATGACTGGGTTTGAAGTTCCCACTTGTTGAAGCCAAGCCAGAAGTGATGTAACCATGTAAACAAAATAGATATGCTGAGTTTTGTTTTGGCTCTGCTTTTGGAATTTATTGAACAGTTTACATTAGATGAGGGGGTGAGGAAAAAATAGGGTGAGGCCCTCAAAAAATATTATAACAGGTGCCCCTGAGAACAGGTGTTAGTACGGTGAAGGTGTAAGTACAAAAATTGACAAGAAGCTGAAAAAAAGAAAATTAAACAAACTGTTCAAGATCTCATTAGCGAACATTTTAAAATTATAAAGCCAAAAACCCAGAGCCACAGGATCAGCACATGGTCCCCCTCATGCTATGATAATATATTGCTATATATTGAACAAGTACGAAACCGTCCAGACCCACGGCGCACCTGTACAAAGTGGCATGAGTAAAACTTGGCTAACTATATAGGTAGCTAGCTATGGCATATCCTCACCTCTGTAATGTTATTTGTTGTCCTCTGTGTGTCCATACATCTGTAACAGTGGTACGCGCTAACTAGCTTAACTAAAGTAAGCGAAACGATAACATGTTAGCTAAAGTAACGTTAGGTGATTAAGCTGTGCTTAAAAATCACGTACCGTTCAAAGTGCTGATTCTGGGAGATGCACCTGCGCATGCCTCCTACTAAACGAAGCTCCACCTGCACATGCGTCCTACAAAACGTCCCTCTCAGGTCGTCCATGACTGAGTGAGTGAGTGAGTGACCACAATTTGCCACGCATAGCCCACGGCGGCAGGCAGTCCTGTGCGCCGTGGGAAAAATATACGGTAATGCATTGAATAATACCTTTGAATATACAGAAGCACTTCAAATGTATTTTCAATATGTTATAAATTGTAATTTTTGCTTAATACTGGCTTCTGATGGTTATATTTGGATTTAACCCAATAATGCAGAGGTAATTCATATATTTTTCAATATATTTTTGCGTTTTATTCAATACATATCTCAGTTAAAATTACAATATGTTTACAATACATTTGAAGTAACAATTTCTTATTTCAGGAATAAATTTGTGTTATGCCTTGATTATGTTGGAATATGTTGTGGTATATTGGATCTCTATATATAGGCAAAAAACCATGCAAGAATGAACAATTATGATGCACATCTGATGATGGGTGTATATGTTGCAAATATAGTCAGTGCTGTGCTCGTTGTGGAGTGGGGGGAGTGGCATCTCTCCAGTATAACTACAGATGTGTCCTGGTTTACTGTGCCTACAAGGTGTTGCATTGGCTTCCAGTATTTTGATGTGTCCAGCAGGCTAGAATCCAAGCCTAACTGTACAAAGACCAGCTCCACCTTGGAGGCCCACATGGCAGGACATAAAGAGAGATATGGTCACCATGCTATTCCTACCTCATCCCCCTATAGGGACTCTTCTTGTCAATTGGGAGCCCATATCACCCTGCACCAGTCATGTAGTCTTTGGGTGCAGCTAGTTTAATACCACAGACTGTACCTCATCCCATTTAGATTTTTTTATGTGATAGATGCCTCATTATGTTTGTTACCATCCATTTGTTACCATCCTTTCTACCCTTACTTTACACCAGGCCAGCCAGCGGACGATGGGCCAATATTGTGTTTTTACTTCACTCGCTTGCTTTCTGGGGGTTCAGGCCTGGTTTTAACCCAATTGTTCTTCTGCTCTCTATAAAGTGTCTTTGTGACAGTTCTCTATTATGAGTGCTATACAAAACAAATTTAATTTAGTTTAATTTAATTGAACAAAACGTGGGAAATCTCTGTGTAGCTTTTACAGAAACAAAACCTCAACTTTCATAAACTTACCGCAAATCTGGTTTTGTTCCCTTGTATTTATCTTTGGAAATAAATCCATTATGCTATTTCTTTGGATTTTGATCAGTATAATTCATATAAAATGCTTTATGGATTTATACGGATTTTAGATATCGTCATTAATCTGATTTGAATTATGGATTGGCATAAGTTAGTTTACAGTTATTGCTTATGATATTGATGTTGCACTTTCAACTAACTAGTATGCTTAGAAAGAAATTATTCAGAAACTGTGATGACTTACAGACTTACTCAGCTGGGACAACTTACATTACCCGATGTTATTTTGTAAAAATCCCTCAAACTTCCTAAACTACTGCAGTTCCGCTTTGGTTTTAGGTTTATTATGTACATAGCAGGAACGGTCTGTCACTCAGCTAAGGAGGAGAATGAAATGCGGAGCTTGAGCAGCGTTGTGCATGGTCATGCAGCAAGAGTGCAGCTGCTGCCTCCACTCGCATTCTAACGGGTTGACTTCACGTCAAATCCAATCCTTCATAGCAAACGCTACACGGCAGACGCATCGCCTCTTCGACTGATGCGTTTTGGCATTAAGAATAGCATAGACAGATACTGGGAAGGGAGTGGAGCACAATGTTGTTAATGAGTGAATCTCCACTGGAGTGTTACACTGAGAAAGAAAAAACAAAAACACAGCAGCAAGAGAGCATCCAAGGAGAGGAGCGTGAAGGGGAAGGGGAGAGTCTTCGGTGATCCTCGGGTTTATCACAGGTGCAGTGAGAGCATGGAGTCAGCCTAGAGAGTGTGGACCAGGACAAACAAGGGGTCAGATTTAGAAAGGTTAAGACCGAGCTGGTGGGAGTACATCTGGGTCGAGTTGTCAGACTGACATGCGACTATCTGACAGGAAACCTGAGAAGGTGCGGGGGGCAGGGAGACCGCAGTACTGAAAGTGTTTGCAAAGTGTTGCGAGAGAAGTGAGCAGAATCTTTGAGCGCAGTTGTATAAAGATTTGTAAATGTATAAGGAATTTTTGTTTGAAAGTTGTACAGAAGTGAGTAGAGAGGAAAACCTTAAAGGAGACTAGATGAAGATGAACAGATTAATAAGATCACCAAGCAACACCAGAGTTTTTTTTTTTTTAATCTGAGAATCCCCGATAAATGAGAGCTGAAAGAAGTACAGGATGAAGTACAGCGTCTGAATTCTGAATTGGAAGCGCAGAGGAAAACAGAAGGAGAATGTTAACATGGAGAATGTCCCTGTTATTCTCTTTTAGCACCTTCCTTAGCGCAGGAAACTCAAACTGAAAGCCTGAATAGTGCCATAGTGTATGCTGCTCTTTGGGGTGTTTCATCATTTAGATGCATGAGTCACGGATTGGCTGAAGAGTGCTCGCGCCTCATATTCCAGGGCCTATACTCTCTGCCGATTGAAAGTGTGTTTGAATTCCCTGCTTCAGGTACTGTGGTAAAGAGGTGGGAGACCTTTGGCCAGACTAAATGTTTCATTTATTCTGTTCTTTTTTTCAGGTTTACACAGGGTATATTTGTCCGAATCATGGAACATTTCGCAACCCTATCAAAATTCAGTGTCCTTTAAAAAAGGGTTCAAGACAAATAAAAACAACAGCTGAATGTCTACGACTCTGTCGGGTCAGGAGTGGTGGACACTGTTCCTCAGTTTGGGAGCAGTAGAAAAGCGAAATGCTATGATACACAATGGAATGTTGTCATTACCATATAATTCTGTCATATGCCATTTACTTTAATTGCACATTTTATATTTAGTTAATACATATCATAATATCTGAAGTCTTAATCTTAAACATATTATGCTAATTTCAGTTTAGTATTTTTAGGTGATACAGATTTGATTTTAAAACCTTTTCATTATCTTTTACAGCATAAGTATTGTATCATACACAAATGTGATGGTCATGGAATAGCTTTTCAGAGTATTAGTAGTGTTAGTATTAGAAACCTTTACAGTCCAGACTTAGCCCTGAACTGATCACAAAACTGTATCCGACATAACTCATATCATATTTTATGTTACACAAAGGTCGTACATTTGTCACTGCACTTTTGTTTCAGTTTCATATCTTGAGTAATGTTATTATGTGAAGAGGCTGTTGGTGGGTTAACAGTGAGGACTGTTTGGTGGAGTTTTACAACAAAGGGACTACATCTGAAACACAGTTATTCATGAGCAAACAATTTGTTCAACGCTTAGCCAAAATGAGTGAACATATGGTCAAAGGTCAAGGCTGTTCTATTGTTCCAGCTTTGGTTGTGGGTTTTAACTGTTCTATTAGTGGAGGGGAGCTGCACATATTCATATTTTCATATGCTTATATGTACCTAATACTTTTCAATAGCTTTTTTCCTCATAAGGTACTGTTATTGAATTTGAATGTGTTGCAAATTATTTTTTCCCAACATGAAATTGTGAAAAGCGTTTTGTTTCAGCATAAGAACTGTAATTACAGATAAACAGCACTAGAGGGTAGCAAAGATAAATATTTGCAATTTCTATTACCATAAGAAATAATTTCGAGAGCACAATGAGGTATAAGCAGCTAAGATACTTATATTGAATAAAATCAAAAATCCTAACACAAAAGACACATTGGAGGATTCAGATTGGGTCTTCAAGTTTGAAGTGTATGATTGGTCAGGTTGTAATCTTATTACATCCTAATTCAATAGCTGCATTGCTGTGATAAGATCCAATAAACCACACTGTATCACAAGTTTGACAAAGTGTGACGATTTTCTGGGGGCTATGAAGTTATTTGCCTGTTTTATAGGGGGAAGTGTGCATTCCCCTATGTTTCCTGGGGCCACACAGATGCTTTTGTAACTAGTGCAGTGGCCAGCAGCTGTATATCTCCAATGGGAGAAATTCTGGGTAATTTTCATTGAGCAACTATTTAGCTAGATGTCTATTTAACCAGCTAGAAGACACTTTACTACCATGTTTTGTTCCTACCATAAGTTACTAGCAACAGTTGTAAATGTTTATTTAGCTACAGCACAGCTGACAGCTACCTTGCTAGGAATCTGTCTCTTCCATTATGTTGTTATGGCAACATCTACTCAATGGCAACCTAGAGCTGTAGAACAGAGAACTCTGCATGTCACAGAGACCTTACCATTTTGGGGCACGCTCAGATCATGTAATGTCATGGAGAAAAGCAAACCTGTCATGGAGGGCATTTTGTACTTTAAAAGCTGTTGGGTAAAGGATAAATGCTCAGGTGGTATGTTCTCCTCTGTTTCGCAGGAGGCCAAACGGATGCTGTCCCTGGGCATCACGGGGCCTGAAGGGCATGAGCTCTGCCGCCCAGAGGAGGTGGAGGCCGAGGCCACCCAGCGCGCCGTCACCATTGCCCACTCGGTCAACTGCCCGCTCTACGTGGTCCATGTCATGAGCAAATCGGCCGCCAAGGTGATTGCCGCTGCACGTAGGAATGGTGAGGATCACACAGGGATGTGGACAGTGGGACTTATGTGGGGGGGGGTGGGGTCTTGGGGATGCACGTTATGTGAGCAAAGCACTTTTTTTCAGTTACCAGAAAAAAAAGTTCAGCAACTTTGTAGAGAGTATACTTTGTTCTGGTTTTGTTTTGGTTTTGTTCCAACCAGAACTTTTTTTTTGGTTTAAATTCTTGGCAGGATGGTGTTTGTATTTGTGCTCCAGCCTTGTTTTGTTGTTGTCTGACTGCCTGGTATGTTTCTGGCAGGGTTGTGTATAGTTGGGTTGTATCTCTAGAGCAGAGGTTCCCTGAGCTCTAGAACTACTTAATGAAAACATTCATCTTCTGTGACACACTCCTTGTTAAAATTCTGACTCACTTATGTTTAAATGTGGTATAAAATTATTTTTTATATGTTAATTCCACTGCATTTTACACTATTCCTAATGCAGTGCATGTTTACTTTGACTGCTGTGAATGTTATTGGTAAGTCTGTTATACATAGTCCGTTTTTTGTCACATAGATCCCTTGCAACCCACTTCAACCCCTGTGAACCACCAGTGAGTCCTGACCCACAGTTTTGGGTCAACAATTCAGTAGTTTTGTTAACTTATGTCTGACCGGATTGGTCATCCTTAGCAATGCGCAGGTTGCAAATGGCTGCTACCTGTGGTTTTCCTCCTACAGCTGCCTGTGTTTTGATGTATTCTGATAGGCCGAGTGGTGATTGGTGAGCCAATCGCGGCTGGGCTGGGCACGGATGGTACTCACTACTGGCACCATGACTGGGCCCATGCTGCGGGTTTTGTAATGGGCCCCCCATTGCGACCGGACCCCAGCACCCCGGGGTACCTAATGGACCTGCTGGCCAAGTGAGAGGCGCCAACACTTCACACAACACACTACTGCTGATGATTTTATTTTTCAACAGATCAAATGCTACAAATGCTCGGCTCACATGAATTGAAAGAAATTGTTTGTGAAATGCTAGATGTAATTATTGAATCCACTGAGCAAGTGTAATCAATTAATGTTTTGAAATGTTTTCTATTTTAAGTACAATGCATGAGTTTTCCTGAATGGCTTTAAAAGTTTTTTCATCAGCAAGTGCCTATATTTGCACTATTATACATGACATTTTATCTGATACATGTAATATATTTTACTTTTTTGCTAGTTTTCACTTGTTTTCCTGTCAGGTGTCTTCTGAGTCTGCTCCAGTGTTATTTTCCTATATTACCCAGAACTACTTTCATCCCTATCATTGGAAGGGGTGCAGCGTACACAGCCAGCTAAATTGACATTGACATTAGCTTGCAAGGTAGTAATGCTTAGCTAACAGGCTAAAAGCAAAGTCGGAGATCATGGCCATGCCCCTTGTCCCCCGCGAAGCGATGCTGTTGCATTCTGGACTATTGAGGCAGCTAGCACGCCAAAAATTAGTATGTCTTTTTGATAAATGATTGATTTCTATCAGTAGGAGTATGACAGAAAGTTAATCAGTACAGATTAAAGGCACAGCCCCTACATTGTGTCCCTAAGGAGCTGGCATCTTATACGAGTTGAAGACGCACTCTCATATTAAAGTGCACTGTGCCTGCTGTGGCAATATCACCCCATGACATCACACATTCTACAGAACTCGTGTCTAGCAGCAGAAAAGCTAAACACTACGCAAAACCGGGAAATAAACCTGAGATGCCTTTTACATAACCAATAGGCAAATTCAGACAATGTCAAAGTGTTCATGTTTTTGGTGAAAACAGCAAGGGAACTATGTGTTACATGGCAAAAGGCAAGCTGTGTTCAGTGAGTGATCAATTACAGTGTGCCGGAGTGTTGTAGCCTAGCGGTGTGTTGACTGCATGATATCGGTTACTTCTGCAGCGATGACCTCAGTGTGACGGGCACTGATAACTGCACCTTCTCAGTCTGCCAGAAAGCTCTGGGGAAAGACAACTTCACCAAAATCCCCAATGGAGTCAACGGGGTGGAGGACAGAATGTCTGTCATATGGGAGAAGGGTGTGGTCAGTCATCTCTTTTTTATGCTTCTGCGGCATATTATGGGTTAGCTTGCATGTTCTTCACTTTCAATTCATTAAAACTAAAGATTATTGAGAAAATTAGATTCCTAGTGAGGTTGTCATCAGTTGGGGTATTTACTGGACATACATTGTGACTGAACGATCTTAATATATGAATATTTACGTGAAAATTTTTGCCATTGTTTGTTCGGCTACCTTGTACAAAATCATGACAGTATTAACAAATTAAATTAAGTTGTTCAATCTGGTAAGGTAACTTCCCAAACAATGTCAGCTGACTTCATGAATATGCACAAAGAAGCATCATGTTGAACTTGCCACAGTTACATTTCCAGAATGCTTATCATACATAATAATAGTCAATCATTCAAAAAATAGTGCTCCTTTAGAAATGACCTGTTTCAGAAATTCTATCAGATATTCTAGCTAATTTTTGGAAGAAAAAAAAAATGTTTATTTGGGTTCTCAATGCATCCTACAACTTGCAAGCTTGTTTTATTTATTTATGTTTGCAAACCATATTGTATAATTTATTCACAGAAATTATGCAATTAATAACACATTTATTCATTCTTTTTCAATAATCAAGAATACACTGGTAGGAAGCAAAGGAATGGAAATAGAATGTTCCAGCGCCGAATGGTTCTGCTGGTTCTATATTGGTGTGGGCCATACTTTTCTGGCATGGCTCGGGCACACTCATAACCTTAGAGGCAAGATGGATGCCAAACCTGCGTGTCAGTACCCCCACCACAAAGAAAAAAAAATATGCACTGAAATGAATCTTTCAAATCACAGATAGAATATTGGGATTAACTGTTTAATATTTATCAGAACCCCGAAGTAGAACCGGAACGCATGACTTGTTGTTTATGGGGACATTTCTACTTCAAATTTCAAGCGTTGACAGCATATTTAGTCTATATATAGTATTTTTCTCTCTATTTTTCTCACATTCAGAAAAACATTGCGGCTGGAGACCAAGGAAGATTTGAGAGTTTTTCTCTACAGAAATGAACCTCTTGAAAATGACAAGTTCTGACAGTTACGATAAACTCTAACTACACAGCTGTGGACTGATGTTTCTATATCTACATTATTCAGAAATTATGTAATTGCTGGTCTTCAGAAGCATGTTGAAACATATTATGTATCATTTCCTTCCTCAGCACAGCGGGAAAATGGATGAAAATCGATTTGTTGCCGTTACCAGCAGCAATGCAGCGAAAATCTTTAACCTTTATCCCCGTAAAGGGTGGATTGGGAAGGGATCGGATGCTGACCTGGTCGTGTGGGACCCTAGGGCCTCCAGGTAAGGCCAAAACCTACATCCCTGAAAGTCATACTTCTTTGCAAAATGGTTCTGATCCTGCCCTGGTAATATTTCCAACAGCAGAGGGCGGTCAAACTCAGAACAACGCATTGCTGTAAGCTAGGCCTTGGAGGTAAACTAACATTAAATCTTTAAGTCTTAAAATGCAAAACAGAACAAACAGAGCAGAAAATATAGAATTTCTAGGTAAGAAATCTGAACAGAACATAAAAAATAATCTGTGTATACTTTCTGCTTAGTTGGCTAATAACTCACTAACTCTGGCCTTAGGCTGACATATTGAGCACACTTATATGGTGAAAGGAACATAAAAATAACACTAATATTAGTGTGACCGAGTAAATGTCTGATAGTGAATTACATTAGCAATGCGTCATGAGATAAGGATGATTAAAACATATAGCAAAAAGTTTGAAAGGGCAGTGCTGCTGCATGTGTAGTGGTTAAACCTTATACAGCTCAATTTAAAACACAAATTAATTTCATTACTCTTGATGTAGATAATTTTTTTTATTTATTTCACCTTTATTTCACCAGGCAAGTCATTGAGAACAAATTCTTATTTACAATAATGGTGGTTAGATTAACACAGAGCTGATCACACATTTAATCACACATGCTAAATAATTGCCTTATACTGCTAGCTGTTTTAAGAGTGATTTAATAGGTTAGTTGGATCTCACAGGTAGTCACAGTTGCGGGCCAAGCTCCAGAGTTGCTCTGGTGACATAACCAATCTAACTGGCAGTCTGTCTAGACATTTTGTGAGGTCAAATTTCAATTTTTTTGTTTAAAAATTACATTACAGGCCTTTAGCAGACACTCTTATCCAGAGCGACTCACACAACATTTTACAACATTACATTACATACATTACAACATTTTTGTATATTTATGCATTGCATCCATTTATACTGAAGCATGTATCCCCTGAGCTGGGACTGTTAGGTTACAAGACCAGCTCCTTACCCATGTTACACTGAATTATTGTATCAGGCAATAAAGTTTTATATTTTGTATAAAAAAATTTTTTTTACTTTGTTAGAATCTCATTTTGAATTTGCAGTCTAAGGTATTAGAAATTGCTCTATATATCCGCATTGTATGTAAAACCCAATAGGGTTATGAGTAATGGTTTTAGAATTAAATTAGGGCTATGAATCATTACTCACTGTCATATTTAAGCATAGTATTCCAATGAAGTGAATTAATGCACTTACATAACTGTATGCACACGCAGAATGAACATACACGTGTTGCTCCACTGTACAGCACACATAGCAACAATAATAACAGCTATCGTGACACATGAATGCTGAATGGAACTCTGAAAATCCCACTCACAAATGACTGTCTCAGATGCATTATGCAGAATGACATCACATCAGGTAGCTAAAGCAAAACATTTCCAATTACACGTACACTAAACAGCCCCCTCTTTCACTGCATGGTACTAGGAGCAGAGCGATTGTTGATTTATCTGTACAGGAAAAAGCCAGGGGGCGGGGGGATGGGGGGGTTGGGGGGGTCAGGCACTTTCTTATAGCCTATTTGTAGGTCTCTTGATGTGCTGTTTTCCGCGTGTGTACATGCACGCAGGCTTGCGTGCGCCAGTCGCAACTTCCTACAGAATGTGATTATCATCACTTTGTTATGACCACTTTAAAGCTAACAGGCCCGCAGCAAGAAGGCAATGTGTGCAAGCACCCAGCCCCTGATGAGGCTTACATAACATGGTCCACGCTACTTTTTTTCCTATAGAAATCCAGGCTAGGTCCCTGGAGTTCAGTGAAGAAACTGCTGACATGACATCAGCAAGGAGACCAAACTCCAGCAAATTCACAGAAAAATCCCACTTCATCTTAATGTGAGCTGAGCTCTTGTGTAAGCAAGGCTGTGAAAACGTGAATATTTCTAGAGTCTTTTGTATATAAATCTGCAACCCCCTCTCCCCATCCCATGTTATCTGTGTGTCTCTATATATAACTTGTCTCGTTCACCTTTGGCTTCAACATATTAGAGGAATGCTTTAGGAAAATGACTGTTGCTGTGTTTCTTCTCACATGCCAGTTACATTCCACCATGAGTATGACTGTTTGCCTCGAAGCACTTCCTGTTTGGTGTTTTTGCTAGTTTAAGCGTAAAATCACATAATTTTCATAATAATCATCCTCAAAATAGGTCTGGCTTAATTAAGAACACCTCACTGGCTAAAGGCAAAGGTCCTGCATTATTGTTGATCACTTAAAAGCAAAGCTTAGTCACAAATTTCATTTATATTTAGATATTATCTAATCTAATTTGGCCTCAATAACAAAAAATGAATGTTAAATTAATTTTTATTAAGTTCTTATTCCATGCAATTTCCTATTTTAAACTGTTACTTGAAAAAAATTGTCACACTAAAAAAATTCCATCTTCTGAATACAAGAAAAAATCAATATTTGATTAATATACTGATCCGAGGTTGACAAAATCGATATGAGCAAGGCTAGGCTAAATATTATGCAACATAATGTTTATATTAGCTTCTCTGCTAGCCCTGCAGCATATCACAGAATAACACAAAGAATGAGAATGGGAATTACAAGTACAGCACAACAGTACAGGAACAACTAGTATGCATAATCATATTAAAGCAAAGCATTCTATCTTTTCCAGTACAGACACAGAGCAGTTGACCTAATTTAATAAACATTTCATTATTGTTGATCTGAAAGTTAGCTTATTGTCATTTCTGATTGGTTGCACCCACTACATATTAATCCAGATTAAATGAAACGATAGTGCTCTTTCATAAATTAAACAAAAAGAACATTGGGTTGTTTTTTTGCTGACATTCCTCACTGTGTGAAAGCAAATTTATGTGCATACTAACCTATTTTATCTAAATCTACTAAATGAAATGATTTAGTAATCATTTTTCATGGAACCTCTAGTGAAAAAAGAGTTCATAATGCCAAGAGTGGTCAATTAAAAATATCTCTCAGGTGTTTCCCATTTCAAAAATGCTTATTCGTTTTGTTATTCACCTTTTTATAAGGGGAGTCCTTTGTTTACGAACACAATGGAGCAATGTACTTTGGAATAGTGGGGCACTGTTTGCAGTATCTGTGGTTGTAATGGTTTTTGATTTTCATTGCTGTCTGAGCATATTCCTGTCTCTTGCCCAATGCATGCCGGGATAGGCTCCAGCACCCCCCGTGAGCCTGACGAGGCTAAAATAAAGATAGATAATGGATTTATGGATGGATGGATGGATTACTGTATGAGCATTCGACTGACTGCCACCGCTTGAAGGGAAAGTTGTGTCTAGGTAGCTGCAGCTGGTGTTCCAAACTGCTGGAAATCAATAACTTATTGAGATTGTTCAGATTCAATGAATGATGAAAGAAATCAATTACCAACCGAACCAAGTTACGTTGCTGTTGTAGCACTAACTATTGTTAGGTTTTTGGTGTACATTCATTACACTATATATTATTATTACGCCTAACTATAGCCCGAGTATAAGCTACATCATATGTCATCCTATTTCAGTGCTTTTACACATGATAATCACTCAGCGTGCTGCACATTTGCATTACTGTATCACATCTCACATATCAGGAAGACCTTTGAAAGATTTACTGCACAGACAAGGATATTTTCTAAAAGCCATTTAAAGACAATACCCTGGTAAGAAGTATGGAAATAATACGTTAATCATTTTTGAAGAATTTAAAACTCGTTTGTCATCTAAGAACTCACTGCTCTTGTGTCCTTAGATAACGGAGAGTGGCGGTCCTCCACCACTTGGACACCAAGTCTCATTGTTTAATAATTTTTGTATCTTTTGTGAGTGAATTTTATGGGATTTTCCTGAAGATGCAAATCCCACCCGCAAATTAGATTTAAGTTATAGTTTTGACTGTTTTTTAAAAATATTTTTATCTTTGAATGTACTTCTGTTTTGAGTTTAAATTTCTTGTCTTTTCTTTCTTCTGTTTTTGCCATAAATTGCACATATTGACGACTATAAACGGCAGTCAGACCATTCACACTTGTCACCTACAGACTAGAGAGTTTCCACCACTATGTCAAGCCTGGGCCTGAAGGTCAAGAGTATCTGCCTCCACTACTTGACTGCATTTACCCATGTGTCCTACTGCTGACCTTCACTGTATACACACACCTCTGATCCCAGGAAGATTTCTGCAAAAACCCACCACCAGGCTGTCGACTACAACATTTTTGAGGGCATGGTGTGTCATGGTGTTCCCGTGGTGACCATCTCCAGGGGAAAAGTGGTGTATCAGGACGGGGTCCTAAAGGCCACCCCTGGAGAGGGCCGGTTCATTGCCCGTCCGCCCTTCTCAGAGTTTGTGTACAACCGACTGAAGCAGAGGGATGAGGTGAGAGTCGGACGGACATCACTAATATGGACAATAATGGATGGATGGTAGTGTGAATAAGGGATGCTAATGTCAACAGGCTGTAGTTTTGGTTAGAAAGCTAATGCACAGTTTGTTCATTTACACCAGTGGGGTGGGCTCTAGTCTAGGAGGACAACACCTGCATTCCCTTTTCAACATTTAGCGAGAATGTTGAAATTTGAATAAGTAAAATCGGCAGAAAGAACTTACTTTGGAAGATTCTAACTTGCATTACAATGGTTTGTTGCAACAAAAAATTGTGCAACCTGCGTAGCCATCTCACCAGATTGTTCCGAGGTACCTTAAATAATTCCGATCATTTGGTGATTTAGGAGTGTGAAAAATCTGTACTTTGCACAGACTGGCAAAAATACAGAGTGGTGTTGAATTAACCCTGTATTGTTTTGGTGTTCAGGTAGGGAAGCCCACTGCAGTGAAGAGAGAGCCCTATAAAGGTGAAGTCAGTATGTTTCCATCGCAGAGCAGACAATGAAGAATTTAGCTTGAGACCAGCATTATTCTACCTTCATCTCAGGTAGGGTTGGTGGGGGGGGATCTTTAAGAGAATTTGTTTTGCCAGCTTTGGGAATTGACCTCTTTTTTAACCTGGCACTTGCCAACACACTGGATTCTCAGTTTTGATCAGGCCAACCTAATGACTAATAAAGAATGGTACATAATGATAATCATAAACAATTCCATAATCGCAGTATTAAGTTAATACTTATAAATTGAAACTGGTAGCTTTCCAGGCAAACCTGAAACCATTTGACCCAAGTGCAGAGGAGCCGGTTACACAGCCAGAAATGACACACAGGAGGAAGTGGGTCACGAGTCAACAGTGCAGCTACCCTTGGAACAGGGTCTGTATATAAGCTGCAGCTGCCCAGGCTGAGCTCTGTTTAATTATTGGCTTTTTTACCTTAATTTTATTTGAAACATTTTCATTCCGGTGTACAGTTTACCAAAGATTATACCCAATTCAAAGGTCAGAGGCATACGATATTAAAAGCAGTATGATGATGTAGTTTGATGGAACGGGAAAAAAAGGAATAAAGGCCAGAGGGGAAAAAACAATGCAAAATGTATAAATTCCCCCAAATCCCTGTTAAGTGTAACCACTGTGTGCACTTTGAGCAGTACAGCTAGTTCAGCATAGTTTAACTACTGGCATAAATGTATCTAAATGGCAGGCACGAGACTGAAATTCTTATGCATTTCTCAGGCTACAAATACATGATCAATATGCGACTTCTTTGTGTTAAATATTTACGTTTTATATTTAAGCTGAAATAAGATGTGATTTCTGAACCTAGCATGGTTCCTAAAGCCTAATTAAATGTTTTTACTAGCATAAATACATTTGCTAAATGCCTAAATTCTTAAGCTTGAGTCATGCTCCTGAGATTCGGCAAAAGAAAGTATTAAAATTTGAATTATTATTATTATTATTATTATTGTCTTTAAGGACCTTTGCTCTAGCATAATTGCATCATTTGAGGCAGATGTAATTTTTAGTTACTTCATAAGACATTGAACGTCCGAGTAAGACAGCTGGTTAGGCTGTCAGCTTTGTTGATACCTTAACGCCTTACTGGTACTTTGTTATTTCATATTTTCCACACGCTGCAGTAATGGAATGGACTTTTCTGAATCATGGCTTGATGTCCCTGTACATCATTCCTGATAAAATTGTCAACAAAAAAGATAAACGATGTGCCCTTTCGCAAGAATGCACCTGAGAATGTTTAGCGGATGCTTATAAGCTGAGATTTAATCTCATCTCAATGCATTGTCATTGTCTCTTGAAGTGAGGAAAGTGGGGAGAAAGTGGAAAACATAGCTTAAAAGTTTAACGCAGATTTGTACACAAATTGTTTTTAAAAAGCCTTATGGAAATTGCCAAATTGTTTTGCTGGTAGACTGTACTGGTGCAGTGGAAGCAGCAGTACAGCACAGAGCAGAAAAAGAAATCTGCAATGGTCATAAAACAATTCCAGGGGCTTCCTTCCCATCCTAACTCCAGAGAAGGCAGAGTACTACTGTGCACCCCAAAAAGATTTATCAATCTTTTAAGGCCATAATGCATATACTATAACTGCTCATAATGTAGATACATATTCCTTAATTTTACTGTACTAAGGTCTCTGGCATGCAAATTGAAGTCACGGCCTCCATAGAATTTTCCTCATGGTATGTGCACACTGGGCAGCCATAAATTACCAATGTTGAATTACAGATTAAGCTACTCCGGAATTTATGATGTAACCTGATTATAGGCTATGAGTACTATGGAAATTTACTGTCACACATTGAACAACTCATTGTACTACAAAATCTGTTTTAGAGAACTGGTTTTAGGGAATAACAATGTGAACATTACTCACTGCAATAGATTGGCGGCCTGTACAGGGTGTATTCCTGCCTCTCGCCCAGTCCTTGCTGGGATAGGCTCCAGCACCCCCTGCGACCCTGCCCAGGATAAGCAGATATAGATTATGGATGGATAAACATCACTTAGTTAGATTAACGTGAAGGCAACAATGAATGCAATAAAAATGGAGCCAACCCAGCTGATGGTTTAGCTGTTCGCCTTGTCCGCTTGCATCAGTGTCCTATAACACTTTGTTGCTGTTGATTGCCACTTCACAATCAGTCACTTGTGTGACATAAATTTAGTAAAGCTAGGTAACTCTTGCTTTAAAAGGTCTTCCTGTAGCCTACAGAATTACATAGATAAGTCATATCAGTGGTGATGCTTAGCATTTTTAATTCAATTTTTCCTAGATGAGTCATGTGGTAAAAATTCACCAGTGGCTAGAAGCGATTCTGTTTCTTTTTCATTTTAGGAATATTGATAGCAGATAGTCAGTTTATTTATTTTTTGCTCTGAAACATAGTTATTATGATAATGGACTGTTCTGCTAAGCTTTTCTCGTAAGTGTTTTTCTGTATTTTGTTCTGTTTTATTACAAAATGTCAAATCATATCTTTATATTGTAGTACATACTTCTCGAAAGTGTCACTTTGGGCTTTCACAATGAATTCCTTATCACTGCCCCCATTTAATGCATTAGTTGAGGCATGGATTATTATATGGATATTATATTTTGGTAGCACCCTTAAATTTAGCCTCCTGACCCCACATTTGTCTCTTTGTCATGTTTGGTTTTGCAATAGTTTTAGTTATAAAATATGAAGGGTAATGAATAAACTTTAAAATAATAGTAATAAAATTATTCTCAAGAAAAACTTGGGACACAAAGCATACAAAGTATTTTTCCCTCAATTATTATTATTATTATTATTATTATTATTATTATTATTAGTGTTGTTGTTGTTGTTGATGTTGTAAGCAATTACAATAGGTTTTTTCCCTGCTTCGCAGTGTAACCCTAAAAGAAAAATAGTGATATGACTGTAGCCTTGTTGTTTACTAGTTTAGAAGAGTAATCTTTTTTCCTTTCAGGGGATGATGATGAGGCTTCCAGTCCACCTTCCAGACCTCCAGACCTTCAAAACATTGGTGGTCAACACAGGACTCCATGTTCAGAATCACCTTCTTACAAGAGTACTAGGTACTCCAATAGAATCAGTGGATATTTCTAGAAAGTCTAAATACCTAGGACACAAATTGGAAACGATGCACTTGCCAATAGCAATGGTTGAATGTTTTTGTTTTTTTTTAATGAATGATGTCAGAGAGAGGGGGGGGGTATTCAAAGGGTATTAATCAGCTATTCTAGTTCACTCTGCATTGAAATGGAATACATAAATGTTGTATACAATATTCTAACCATTAAGATTCATGTTCTAATAAACCCTCGATCTAACAGTGTCCATGCATTTTCTATGGCTGATTGTCAAACTGGCACTTGCATTGTAATGCTGTTAACATGACTTGTTTTTGTGGATTGATTTTCTCCGTACCCCAAGCATTTTCACAACTAGGCTCTTTATATGGGGGCACAACCGCTCAGGTCTGCAGCCCTCAGAATAGAGCTGGCTAACGTCAGCAGTCAACCTGGTTTTCATTTATTTGGCCCGCTGGAGTGGAAGGGCTAACCCTGAAGCCGTTACGGATTTTAATGCGAGTTAATCAAGAATTCATGGGTCAGCAGTGGAGTCTGAGTCATCAAGGGCCCTGTCAACCCTGTCATCCCCTGCCTCGGCCTCCGCCCCTTCCACCCCCCCTCAACCTCCGAACACTGACGTCTCTCATTGGCGAAGCTACTGAGCACCCAGCATCAGCTGCTCCGCAGCACATATTTCTATATGATGTGGAAATCTTTCATTATTAATACTAGGTTGATTCTCACATAAACAAATATCAAAAGCTGAGGCCCCAGGGCACGAAAGCAAGCTTAAATTATCGTCAGCGTTCTCGTTTGTGTAATGCTCCAATAAGAAGCTAGCTTTATCACATACTGGCTGTGCTGGCGTTATGAGATAAGTCTCTGAAACCACAGCCACATCCACTGATTGAATGTTGACCAGTGAAGCTAAAGAGTACGGTCTTTATTTAAAACAATGTTAAGCAAATTCTCTTGAACTATTGTACTGGTTTTTTTTTCTTTTGTCATACCAGTACTAGTAGTCATGATATGGATAGCTTAATTGTTTCATTAAATTTGGTTGGCTAAATGGAAAAAAAGTATTTGCAGGGATGTCGAGAGTTTGACTTGCTTAGTAGGTGGGATATCCTCAGGAAGAATTCAGTTCTTCGTATGCGCATTTAGATTTACATGAACAGTCTGTAATAAGCCTGATTGTATATTGTACACACATGCACACATACAGTACTCACATACAGTGGCTTTGGAAAAATTGAATGTATTTTTCCTTAATCTACACAAAATACCCCATTACGACAAAGTGGAAATCACTTTTTATACATTTTCCAAATTTATTCAAATTTAAACTTATAAATGGACAAATGAGTCAAAAGAAGAACTTTTTGGACAACACAGGTCTCAATATGTCTGGCGAAAAGCAAATACAGCATTTCACATTAAGAACATCATATCAGCAATCAAACAAATATTAAGGAGAATGCCTGGTCATCTGTTCTTGAGCTGAAGCTAAAGCATAATTGGGTTATGCAGCAAGACAATGATCCAAAACGCGAAAGTCAGTCCACATCTGGTTGAAAATAAGCTGAAATTTTTGGAGTGGGCTAGGCAAAGTCCTGACTTGATCCTAATAGAGATGCTGTGGCAGGACCTAAATCAAGCTTTTCATCCCAATTTGCCTGAATTAAAGCAGTTTGGCAAAGAAGAGTGGGCTAAAATTCCTCCACAACAATGCAAAAAGGATTGATATCAAATTATGGAAAGCACTGATTACGGTTATTGCTGCTAAAGGTGATGCAACCAGTTATTAAGTTAAAGGAGGCAATTGCCATTTCACATGGGTGATATGGGTGTTTGATTACTTTTTAATTGAATAAATGAAATAATACTTTAAAGAGTGTCTTGTGTTCATTCTGGTACATTTTGTCTAAAGGTCAGAAATCATTCAGTGTTGCAAACAACGGAGGAAGTCGAAAAAAGAAAAACAATTTTAAAATCAAAATACAGAGAAAAACTGCAGGAGAACCTGCTTCAGTCAGCTATAATACTGAAGCTTTGGAGAAAGTTCACCTATCAGCAGACAATAATTCTAAGAACAAGGCCAATGTAAAATAATGGGGAATGGCCCAGTCAATGTCCTGATCTCAGTCACATCATAAATACGCAGCTCTGAATTGAATTCTGCAAGCATCACCCAACCAACCTGGCGCAAATCTGGCAAGAAGAATGGGAAAACATCACTCTCAAACTGTGTGCAAAGGTGGTAAATATTTACCCCCAAAAAAGACTTGCTGTTATTGCATTTTAATTTTCTTTAAAATATCTACTGTAAAAAATAGCAATAACTTTGTCAATGTCCAAATATTTATGGACCTGACTGTAATTCCCCATTTTTAAAAACTTACTGTATCATTCCTTACCACCCCAAATAATGCACTAATGGGCCTAATGAAGTCAAAATATGTGTCAGCTAACCTATACTTTATAAGAAATGTATTTTGACTAGACCTAGAAACCAATGAAAAACCTAAGCATGTGCTGTTGGAGATGGTCATGTTTCGCCCACAAAATACTGTCAGAAGTTTATGACATCACCTTAGCTGTGTATTTCTTTCTGAATTCTTAAGATGGTTTTCCTAGATGTTCTATTTATAAATTGTTCACAATACATTCTCTGAACTTTTCCCCCTTATATGTTTGCAAACATAAATCGTATAAAGGGACTGGAAATTTGTAATAATGAGACATAGAGTAAATCACACTTCCTATTTCAGTTTTTTATTTCTCCTGATTGCAACAGTGACTAACCTACTTCAAATGCTCTGTGGTAGATTTCCACATTCTTTCTGAGGAAGTAGTCATGTGCCTCTTAAGTGTAAGAAAACAGCCTAGAGCATTGCACTATCACAGGCCTTTTACCATTCTATGACATACCACAGAAAACACCAGAACAAGCCACTTTCGCATTCTAATAAGTATTTATTTTATATCCACTGTACACTTCTTATAACTTATTTATACATGTTGGGGTCTCTTGTAAATTCACCCCAAAAGCGCCTCTAAACGCAAAGACGATGAACTGTACATGCATGGAATAAGGTTGATTTTACAATGCTGAAAACTGAAGTGCCACAACAGAGTGATCTGTATGTGGATTACCACATCGTGACGTGTCGAAAATAGTAACTGTCAACTGGAATCTTTGCAAAGCTTATCTCTGAAGTTGGCAGGAGCTATGCTACATTAGAGTGAGAAGTTAGCCAAACTACTGTATTACTGTATAACCTATACTGTATACTACTGTATGTAATCGGCAAGGTATCCCCAGCCTCATCTCTCCTTAGCGCCTCCTCTGGCTGATTAAGCTCTTATGGCGCAGACAAATACACAGACTTCTGGCAAAGTAGCACGGGCAGCTCTGCTCCCAGACTGCTGAGCGAAAAAGAAGTGATCAGCGGGCTTCGGTTATCATAGATTATGCACATTCTTGTCTAATTTTACCATTATATATATGGTACTTTTCAGCAATGGGATCATTCCAGTGCTATGATTTCAATTTCCAAATCAAAGTGAAGAAAAGTTTGGGAAAATCAGAATCGCATTGTATTAACAGCTGAAATACAAGCCCGCATCCAACAGGGACACCCAACTGCTGACTTTTCCATTCATCTTCAAGTCAGGTTAGTTGGACAGTGTCATCCTTTTGGTGGCGAAAAAATATCGGGAACCAGAAGCTTGTCTATAAAAAGAAAGCAAAGAGTATTTAGAACACTTCAGATGAGACTGGAAAACTGACGGGTGTAAGGGAAAAATGAGAAATAACTGTTTACATATTTACTCGCTTTTATATAACCTTACGAAATCATTTTAAATTGCTTTTCTGTCTAACAGAGAATTATTGGGAATGCATAGCCCCTCCCGTGTGTGTTCCTATTTTCCCCAGAAAATTGTCTCTGTATTTCTCCATTGTTTTTAGTCACTGTGACATGATAGCCTTGAAGAAGTCAGAACATCTAAACAAGTCTGTATCTCAGAAATCCAATGTTTTTAACCAACCAGAGACAAGCTGCCAAACAGTTTGAGACAGACAGGTTTTGGGAAAATTTCAGAACCCGCCTTTCACCTACTTTCAACTGTATAAAATGAATGGATTTTCACCTGTTCTGAGAGCTTTCATACAGATGTGTTGTGGTGCTGTGTGGATTCTCCTATTTGGCCGAATAAAGGTATCTGAACTGAATATTGTGTGTAAGTCTGTTGGACTCTTCTCACCGACCGGGGGAAATTAAGGTTATTTCCACCACAGTAATTTGGCGTAGTCGGCAGGATCGCTAACTTGATTTCCTTTTTCAGACACTTGGAACAGGGAAATACTGTGCACAGCCGGGATTTTGAAATCTTGGAAGTTCGACTCTCCGCGGCCTGTAAGTAAAAGGACTGGAGCAGAAACGAACACCCGAGGCCAAGGGTTGTCTGGTGGAGGTGATCAATACGCGATCCGAACAAAAGGAGAAGGTGAGAACATAATATTGGTTCTTAGGTTGTGGACCTTTGGGTTTGGTGTCCCATAAACTTAGGTTGCGGACCTAAGAGTTGGAGTCCCCTAAGCTTTCAGGTTTTAGGTAACTGACGAGTTTTGCTAAATACTTTCAAAGATAAACTATTAGTAGGATTAACCACCAGCTGGCGAATTCGAGGAATTCCAGAAAATAGTTACAAAGTCGCGGACTTTGAAAAAGTATTTTAGAAAGATGAAAATAAAAGAAAAAGTCAATTATTATTGATATGCCCTGTTAATGCCCTGTCCAGAGTCCTACTCTACTAAGATTTGTGTATAATTCCATACACTGCAAACGTTCACATGAATAACAATTGCACATGGTAAATGTATATGGCTAGAACATAGTGTTGGCACAGTTGTCATAGAGTGAGTGCCATAATGTTTGGGACAAAGACATTTTTATTGATTTAAATAATTAAATCAATTGTTTGATATAAACAATTCATATGTGGTTAATGTGCATATTTTCTGCTTTTATTTAAGGATATTTTTTTTACATGTTGAATTCAATTATAGCACTTTTTACAAATAGTATCCCCATTTCAGGGCATCATAGTGTTTGAACAAATAGCTTTACAGGTTCTTCTGATTAGCCAGGTGTGTTCAATTGCTTCCTTGCAGGTATAAAAGAGGTTTTAGAATGTAGTTGAATTTAAAAAGGTATCTGTCCTAAACATTATGGTGCTCAATGTATGTGGGTCAAACTGGTTTAAAACAAAGAGTTGCTGATTTGAATTTTCAAGAGATACAAACCTTTTTCAAAAGTGTTTTCAGAACACTTCTTGGGTCATTTAACTTAGTCTTTGATCTCCCCCGGAGAATTTTGGCATGCAGGTACTGAACCCTCTTGTCTGCGTTTTCGCCGTAGAACTCCGCAGACACGAGCAGCTTCAGCTGTGTGAGTTTGCCAGAGAGGAGCCCCAGGACTACCAGGAAGATGAGAATGACGGCCAGCGGAACGACGGACTGATAGAGCAGAAGGCTGGGCTCGGGGAGACACTCCTTCTCAAACAGGGCCACGGAGAAAGAGAAGTCCTCACTTTCACGGCTTCCTGAGAATCGGAGGCCACCGACAGATACGCCTTTCTAAGATATAGAGGTTGTAGGATTGAAAATCGTTAATTTGTCTAAAAACAAAAAAAAACTTTAAAACTGTGTACTAACAATTCAAGAAAACATTTGTACGTTCGATGAACCGAGCCTCTAATCTATTTAAAAATGATGGGCTTTGCACCAAAATAACATTTGAATAAATTGAAGCAAATATTATTATTGCTCTTGGAAAAGTTTTTTACCTGGTGTGTATTTTTATAATTTTTTATAATAGCCAAGCTAATAATTTTGTATTAGAAAAGTAAAACTAAAGCTTTACATAAAGTGTAAAATCTGACAAAATTCATTGCACAAGGTGAGGGGCAAAGCATTGTGGTTAAATTGAATGAAGCTCTTTGACACAAGTTCAAGAAGCACATTGTACTTACGCTCACACTCATCACCAAAGGAACATGGAATGGCTCTATCTGTTCAAGGTGCTTTCTGATGACTAAAACAAACCAGTAGAGAAGGCCGTCGACACCAATTAATAAAACCCAGATGAGGAGATTAGTGAGAACTGGAATGCAGAATTTCAGCATCACTTTCCCTTCCTTGATTGACAGACGAGGTGATGGAATGGCGATGTAACGCTTGACTTCCTTCTTTGTCAGGGGAAGGACGTGAGGCTTGCCCTCGGCCTTTTGCTTCTCGTCATACTGAATGAACTTGCCGGTGATGAAGGTGTTCTGAAACTTGCTGTTGTAGAAATACTTTCTCAGGTACAATGCTGTGAAGACCAACAGCAGAATCGTACCCAGGGCAGGGAACACATTCTGACAGACAGACGATACAGCATTCATGACAAATAGCATGTTTTCTGCTGTTTCGTTGAGCGCCCGGTGTGCTTGTTGAAGTTTCTCGCGGAACTCCTTTGAGTCGGTCTTGTGAGTGACGCTAAATTCATGGGTAAATTTGACCACCCCAAGGTCTGTGAACCTTTTGAGTTGGTCAGCAACCCATTTTAAGATGGCAATGTAATTGCTGAGCGGTGTGAAGTCAATGTTAAGACTCTTTTTCTCCAGGTTACATTGCATGCTTCTGGCCAGTTCTTTAAGATTGCCAAATGTGTTCTGAACATTCCGGAAGACCACCAGGCCGGTTCCTGCAGTTATGAGCAGGTTCCTTCCTTGCTGCATGCCACAGGAGATCAGGAACAGAATCCCAAAGCAGCGAACGCGTTTGGAGAAGAACAGCACAGTGGTCACGACCGCCAGACATGTGCCAGCAAAGGCACCCGAGAGCACCACGCCATACTTCAGAGAATAATGGAGACACAGGAAGAGGAAGGTGTTGAAAATGAGGCTGATGATGAAACAGACACTGAAGTGAAGGACGTTTTTTCTCCAGCCTTTCCTGTGGCCAGATGTGTAAAGCAATGCAATGGCAAACCAGGCTTGCACTAGGTGCTGTCTCCATCTTTTGCTTCCCGTTTCCATTTTGGAGACAGATATTTAATAGAATTACAGCTCTTGAATTTGAAGCACCAAACCTGTAAAATTAAAGGAACAATGAAATAGATACACCATGAAGGCTTGATATTCATTTTGGGAGTTCTTTTTCCACAACTTATTTTTCAGTAGAAAACACGAGTCAATGACATATATTGGACGAGAAAACAAAGCATCACCTCACTAACATTACTGTGCACCCCTTGTTTGCTAATGTGGACCAAGATTATCTGATTCATTTGAAGAAAAAAAAATAGGTGCCAATGGAAAAGAAGGTGTGCAACAGTGTCTGAGAAAGCGCTTGAGGTTAGCTATTGAGCTGCTAAGACTGGCTAAGACAGAAAACGCATACACCACTGCTGAGTCAGTGACATTACGACATGCAAAGCTAGTAATATGACTGACTGGGGGGAGGGGGGACTTTCTTTTATTTTTTTCTGAAGTCTGTATATTGTGAGATTTTGACATTTTTGTGTTGTATGTGGGTGGGAAAGTTACATTGTAGGAAAATCACAACATTGTTACCATTTGAGTTTGAGCCTAAACAGTCATAATTATCAAATAAACACTTCTTTTATTAATCCTTCCCTTGGGCTTGAATAGGAATTTCTGCATGGACACGTGAATGTTTTGCATGTAATGATATCAGTTAATTAGGTTAGGTATTATTACTAATTATAACTGATAATTATGCAAAGACCCATCTGCTGTCAGTTAGGTTATAGCCTGCTTGTATCTGTCAGGGTTCTGTGTCTTCCCCCTGTTATTCCTGGTTGGGCCGCCAGATGGCGGCACCTCTGCTTTGTGTCCTGTTAATTGTTTTATTGTTTCCAATTATCCCATTATTAGTTGCTTATTGTCTCGTGTTCCCTTCCCTTTCTGTGGCCTGATTGTTCATTGTGCCCTCCTGTGTCTCGTCTGCGTCAGGTCTATTTAAGTCTCCCTTTTCCCTGACTCAGGTGCTGGATCCTTGCTTGCCTTTTGCTGCTCTGCTCTCTATGTTTTTTGGGATTTTTGTATTTTTTTGTTTTCCTGTGTTTTTTTTGAGGTTTTTCTTTGTGTTTGTTGTAACCGCCCTGCAAGGCTTTCTGTTCCGTTTGTTCCCCGTTCATTTGAAGTAAATCTTTTTTGGCTTATTTTGGAGTTTTGTTTTTTTCCCTGCACTCTGCGTTTGGGTCCATTCCTGCGCCCCACCCGTGACAGTCTTAGGTTTAGGACAAAACTCACTCATGCTGGGTTGGAATATTGACTGTCTCTCTCTCACACATTCACATTGCTCTGCACTTCTGAACAGATCTTGGCTCATAAGAATACAGTCTGAAAGTGCTTTCATTATTTTTTGATTAAGATGGCCCTTTTTTAAGATGTATGAGTTAATGATAGCGCTTGACCAGCTGCACGGGGAATTTTAGCATGTTCTTTAAATAAAAAGCAGTGATATGAACTAAGATCTGCCTACACACCAAGAGGATGGCGATACATCTTGTGTAGCTGTTACATTACAAATAAGATGTAAAAAAAAAATCCAAGCTGCATGCCCATAGGAAAGCAAAATCCAAGAAGAGATCTCATAGTTGTTTCTTTCATTTCTCCTAGACACAAATTAGCTATTTTTAATACTAAGGTGAGACCAAAGGCTTTTTCTCCTACTTCTCAAATTCAACTCAGGAGAAACAGCCACATATAATCTTGTTTATGTCTTACTCTGATCAAAACAAGAGCTCTCTAAATGATCTTAAATAAGTCTAATTTAGGTCTCCTGAACATAGGACCATGAGATCAGAGAAAGAGCTCAAAGAAAACTCAGCTATGACTCCTAGGATCTCATGATTCTTCTCAAATATACCTCAGTTTTCTCATAGTGACCTCATGAGAAACAACCACATCTCAATTCAATATCCATCCGTCTTACTGAAGTCTCAAATCCATCCTCTCATTATCTCATCTTTTATCCTAAGGGGGTTTTAGGAGCAATAATTCAGATTGAAGTGATCTCAAAAAGATGTACAATTGAGATCTTACTACTTTCTCAAGAGTTAAAGAAAAGACTATCCTGAGCAAAAGATTTTTCCTCTGGGTATTCACTTTATGCTCTGTGTTTTCTGAATAAGGCATGACATCGAATTATACTAATCATAAAATTGTACAATTATGAAGATATGAAACCACCCTTGGGGCAGTACAACATAAAGCATTGTGACTGCAGATTTCCTATGCTTCCTCTAGATCCCATAACAAAATATAATTTTATCTCAGTGCATTTCCTTTTGTATTTTCTTGACAATGCTATATGTAACTAAGGGTATAGCAGGTTATAGGTCTATGAAGATATCACTAACATATATTTTAAAGGCTATATACAGCCCAATTATTTAACAATCAGCTTCATTTTCACATAGTCTCTTCTGTGCTTTAAGTTTAAAAGTTATATTCAAAAGTTATATCTATTATATGTAAAGCTATTGAAGCATCTTACAGATAAAATATTTAAAACGAAAGTTAATAATCCTTCACAAATGTAATAATAACAATAACAATAATAACAAATTATTATTCTTATTATTATTATTATTCATACTTTCATACTGAATAATTATTAATAATAATAAATTAGTCAGTACAGTATTACATCAATGAAAACGTTTTCATATGCACCATGTAACACATTATCAGTCAGTTTTGAAAGGAATATGTTGTAATACTGGTGCAGTGTCACCAGGTTTTCTGAGCCTAACTCCCTTGGTAAAGCTGTTTTAACGGTTCCATCTTTTATAAAAGAGTGAAGTGAAATGCACATTATATGAAAAAGTACTCACAGCCTATGAAAATAGTTTTGCTAGCTGACAATGATGAGTCATAATTAATTATTTTTACATTACATACATACATACATACGTACAAACATATATACCTTCATACATAAAATACATGAATACATACATACATACATTCGCTAAATTCAAATGAAAGTATATTATTCAAATACCTGACACACTCTTCATGTCCTTTTTCATTAGAGAACAACTCTTGTGTCTCCTTCTTCTTCTTCTCATGGCTGAAAAACCACAAAACTTCCTTAAAGTCACACATCACGATTTAGTAGTCAGCCTTATAGTCATATCCTATGGACCACAATGACCCTGATGCACACATTTTTCCCTGACACACCAAAGGTATTTATTGACTAATTACCTCAGAATATTTTTTAACTATTAACCCACTCAATTCTTTCAGAAAAGATATTTGGTTTCTTTGAAAACTACTCACTGATTTTTGTTAGCAGCAGTAGTGAAAGAACTGCTTAAAAGTAAACAAAAGTGTACCTCCAGATCCATTGCCAAAGGAAAGCCCATCCGCAGGGCCAAATTGTAACTCAAGGTAACAGCTTTGGTGTCTGCAGGCAGTACCACTTGAAAAAAGTGTCAAGCAACAACTGCATGGACATTCTATGTGAATTTAGTGGGTGAGTGTTTGTTTAGTAGAACTGTAAAGTCACATGAATTGTGCACATCAATCTCTTCTTGGTACAGAAAAGTCTGCTGATGACAAAATGTTTTTAAGTTAATGGAAACCAGACAGTTGGGTGCATCACAAACTGTGACTCAGTGGTTTAGTAGAAAGAACCCACAACCTAAAGTTTCAGAACACTTTAAGTATTGTCATCTGACCTCTTAAAATGCCTACTTTATTGACCAAAGACATGGAAATGTTTGCAATGGTCTCCATTCCATTCCTCATCCCTCAGTTATCTGAACACACCAAAAAAAAAAAAAAAATCTCTAAACATACTGCGGTAAATTGTTTGCATGCTATGTATGCATTGTTTACTGTTTTCAGTGTAAAAAAGGGAAGTTACGGTGCTGTGAAAAAGTATTTGCTCCTTCCTGATTTCCTCTATTATTGCATATTTGTCACACTAAATGCTTTCAGATCATCAGACAAAATGTAATACCAGACAAAGGGAAACAGAGTAACACAAAACACATATTTTAAAATTTATTTCTTAGCAAATGAGGAGAATATGCTCTCATAGCACCGTTTTCACAAATCTAAACACTTCTTTCGCTGAACATATAGCATTTCCTCTTTCTGTTTGCTCCCTCAGGATGTTCGAGTGCAGGTACCCCGCTGCTGGATGTGCAGTGCAGGCTGTGCACAGCGCCCCCTGCTGGGCCTCATGGTCATTTTGTCTGTGTTTGGGCCTTTTGTGTTTTTTGTGCCCTGTATAAGTGGTTTTTAAATCACGGCTCCTTTTTAAACTCTACGTACAGCACTTTCATGGAGCAAGAAAAGTTCTGAACAAGTAAAGTTACTTATTACTTGAAAACATTTCCAAATAATAATACACGTATTTGGATGTGTCTTTTGGATAGCATAACACAATGATTCCAGTTGTACCAGAGTAGGGACACTAGTTTTTCAAAGATAGTTTTCACCGGCAAGACTGTCATACCTCAGCAGGAAGCTGACAGAGACTTTTTAACAGTCAGCTATCACATTTCCACTCACCATTAACCTGTACCAATTGCCACTGAGCACAGGCAATGATCAACAGCTGTGTTCCCACACTGTCTAGTGCTGTTTTCATTGCAGCAGATATTTTTTGATGCAAATCACCTGATGGACCTGGCTTGTAAGACCCTAAACTAACTCACTAACTCACGTTTAGCAGACTGGAGGTTCTCCACAAGGGGAAGCTATTAGCACTCAAGTAGCTTTGCATCAATAACTTTGCATCAGTAACACTGTGTCCTTGTTATAGTGTTGTGTGATAACCTTTTTTTCCCCTAAGCAATGGGAAGTCATGACATGAAGAATGCAATTAAATTAAGACTAATTGTTAAGACTTCAATAGTTCAAAAAGGCTATCTTAACAATGAAATAGTTTGCAGCACTGTAGGCCTATAAACATGAAATGCTATAAATGTAATAAAAGTGCAGCATTAAGCTGATTAAATTTGATCGTAGTTGTTGAACAGTTTCCCCTGTCATTCATTAGCTGTGCTTAGTGTAAACCTTTTCATAGGTAAAGACACATCTTTCTGTATCAACCGAGTTGGCTGGAAAGGAAAGTAAGCTTTTGCCTTCTAGCCAATATTTGAAATGATTGCTACAAGAACAAACACAAATTCTTCTGCATGGTTAAAAGACTACTTCACTGAACAGTGTTAAAAAACATTATTTGTTTCAGACTTCCTAATACATATGAATCCTTAATTTAATTCATTAAAGCATGCAGTTTCATTTGTGTAGCACTTTGTTGAGCCTCTATTTTCCCTTTGGTGTTAACTCTGCCTGTGTTCATTTGGAGTGTCACCTGTTTCACTCCTGTCAGTCACTACCTCCCCAGTTGTCCTCCATTTCGTAATTCCCTTATGTGCGTGTCCTCCAGGTCCTTCGAAGCCCAACTGTCCAGGGTAGAGGCGGAGCTCCTCAGGAGGGAAGCCCCACCCTCTTACGGTCAGCTGATAGCCCAGGGTCTGATCCCACCAGTGGAAGATTTCCCAGCATGCTCAGCCAACCAGGTAAGTGCAGTAGAGCACCTGCCGGTTCATTACTGTCTGTAAGGATGAATTACCCTGTGCGTCATATTCACACTTATCAAATCAAACACTGCACTTGGTTTGCACAAAACAATTGCGTTGCACTATTTACACCACACTGTTCATACAGTTGTGGTGATACAGTTCCTTTTATTGAATATATGTTTAGCTTCATTTTAATAAGGGCTGGAAATGAATTCAATAATAAGGGCACAGAACATGAATTCACTCATTCACTCATTTCATATTGTTTAATGACGTTGCTTCTGCCATCTAATAGGCGTTTCAGAGTCCCTCAATTTAAATGCAACAGGCTGAAGAATTCTTTTATACATCAGTCTATCCTGCTGCTAAACCAAAATCAGTGTGCTGCTAACTGAAATCTGAATCCAGAGGATATAATGTGATATGTATGTTTGTCATGACTGTTTGATGTGTTATGTATGTCTATGAAAAGTGTCATATGTGTAACTGTATGTTTAAGCTGTGTATAATCTCTTGAACGTAACTGCCTACGGATGCAAAATGAATTTCAGTGCAAACTGACAATAAAGTTGTATCGTATCGTATCGTATTTAAGGGAAGTTGTTTGTCTGTGACAGGTATCCGTTCTGGAGAACCTGAGGCTAGCGGTACGCTCCCAGCTTGGGTTCGCCTCCATAAGACTGCCCGGCTCCGGGAGACACCGAAACCTCTGGAGGCGGCTGCTCAACTTCACACGCTCGCGGTGCCGGGGGTCCCTGGCGCTGGTGTCGGCCGACACTGAGGAGGGGGAGGGTAGGGGGCCCTGGGTCCGAGAGCCGGAATGGGCGGGGCCCCACCGGGGCCTACTGCCCCTTGACTCGGACGACACGGACGCGGATGGCGACCGGCGGGATGTCTCGGGGGCGGTGGGGGGCCCGGTCACGGCATCAGTGCATTTCAATGAGGGCGCATAGCTCAGAAGAAGCACGAAACCGCCCAGACCCACGGCGCACCGTAGCGTTACATATACAGCCAGGGATCAGCAAGTAGCGATTATGTTCCAGGGATTAGTCATGTCCTAAAAGTGTCATGAGTAAAACTTGGCTAACTATAGCTAGCTAGCTATGGCATGTCCTCACCTCTGTAACGTTATTTGCTGTCCTCCGTGTGTCCATGCATCAGTGGTTGTGGCGTCCATGTGTCCATACATCCGTAGGCGGGTTGTAGCTGTGTGTCATTAGCTCCTAGTCATGCGTCCAGGGACATAATACAGCAGTGAGCGTCTAGTCTAGAGTTTTAGCTTTTGTTTTCATCATCGGTCTAAACCATGTTTCCTGTATCTCCCAGGCTAACTCACACAGTGTAAACCATGTTTCCTGTATCTCCCAGGCTAACTCACACGGTCTAAACCATGTTCCTGTATCTCCCAGGCGAACTCACACGGTGTAAACCAGATTTCCTGTATCTCCCAGGCTAACTCACACGGTGTAAACCATGTTTCCTGTATCTCCCAGGCTAACTCACACGGTGTAAACCAGATTTCCTGTATCTCCCAGGCTAACTCACACGGTGTAAACCATGTTTCCTGTATCTCCCAGGCTAACGCACACGGTGTAAACCAGATTTCCTGTATCTCCCAGGCTAACTCACACGGTGTAAACCATGTTCCTGTATCTCCCAGGCGAACTCACACGGTGTAAACCAGATTTCCTGTATCTCCCAGGCTAACTCACACGGCCTAAACCATGTTTCCTGTATCTCCCAGGCTAACTCACATGGTGTAAACCAGATTTCCTGTATCTCCCAGGCTAACTCACACGGTGTAAACCATGTTTCCTGTATCTCCCAGGCTAATGCACACGGTGTAAACCAGATTTCCTGTATCTCCCAGGCTAACTCACACGGTGTAAACCATGTTCCTGTATCTCTCAGGCTAACTCACACGGTGTAAACCATGTTCCTGTATTTCCCAGGCTAACTCACACGGTGTAAATCATGTTCCTGTATTTCCCAGGCTAACTCACACGGTGTAAACCATGTTCCTGTATTTCCCAGGCTAACTCACACGGTGTAAACCATGTTCCTGTATTTCCCAGGCTAACGCACACGGTGTAAACCATGTTCCTGTATCTCTCAGGCTAACTCACACGGTGTAAACCATGTTCCTGTATTTCCCAGGCTAACTCACACGGTGTAAACCATGTTCCTGTATTTCCCAGGCTAACTCACACGGTGTAAATCATGTTCCCGTATCCCCCAGGCTGCCTTGGCTGGTGGCACGACTATGATCCTGAATTTTGTCATACCTCAGAGAGGCACTTCTCTCCTGGAGGCCTACAACAAATGGAGGAGCAAAGCAGATGGCAAAGTGTGCTGTGATTACTCCTTCCATGTCGCTGTCACCTGGTGGAGTGACATGGTATCTACCCGCCGACACGTTTGCCATGTCGCGAGCACTGTGTACTCGATATGGCAAATGGCAATTAATAAGTGATCGCGAATAGCATTTTGTTTAGATTAGCCTAGCTTCACTTGGCCCTTAACCTTATTGATTGTTAGCCTGAGTTGATACTCTGATATGATATTACTGTAGCCAACCTATAACATAACACTATCTAAAAACAGCTTTCAGGAAACAAATCTCACAATTTAACTTCCATTTCCAGTCACTGCATAGGGAGGAGTAAAACACATGGTAACGTCTGTAGGGTGGCATATTTACAAACCCCCTCTTGTGGGCAGAGTTTCAGACCCCCACCATGATGCTAAGCTGTGATCCCTTGTGATCTTTTATTCTTTCTGTTTCCTAACTGAATAAAGTAAAAATATGAAAGGAGGGTGAATTTCATTAAGGCTTTTTAGGAAAACACAAAACTCTAGGGAAATAAGGGGGGGGGGGGGTATTGTGGAGGAAATACCTTTTTAAGTACAATTAATAAATAAATATATTATAAACAACCATATGATTGTTTTCACCAGTACATGTGGCATAGCTATTTACCTTCACACAATAGAAATCAGCATGGAATAATAGCATCGTCTTAGTTTAAGGATCTCTCTAGTAATTAGGTGACACTGTGGTGTTTAGCAAACATGCCATAGTTTTGGTAATTGATTTGTGACCCTTTTGAAGTGAGAACAAAAACGTGTGAGTACTGTGACACTCAGCAATTTCCTGTTTTCTTCTTTAATTTGAATATGCAGCAGGTGTCTTTATGATGTGTCTTGATGCCAGATAGGAACACAGTGATATTCTCTTGTGATCCATCCTTAAGGTATAATTGATTTAACTAATGTTTTGCCTGTATAATTTCCCCTACGGTGTTCTTGCAACATTGTTATCAATACATTATATTGGCAAAAGTATGTGGACACATCCAAAATCTCAATGAAAGTTAGGGGCATTAATATTGGTCCATCCGTTGCAGCTATAACAACATCCACTCTTCTGGGAAGGCGTTATACTAATTGTTGGAGCATTGCTATTGGGATTTGCTTCCATTCAGCCAGAAGAGCATTAGTGAGATCGGGCACTGATTCACCGATTAAGCCTGGCTCGCAGTCCAATTGATCTCAAAGGTGTTGGATGAGCTTGAGGTCAGGGCTCTGTGCAGGCCAGTCAAGTAATGTCACATCGTTCTTGACAGAACTATTTCTGTATGGACCTCGCTCTGTGCCCAGGGGCATTGTCATGCTGAAACAGGATAGGGCCTTCCCCAAACTGTTGGGGAAGCGCAAAATCGTCTAGAATGTGATTGTATGCTGTAGCATTAAGATTTGCCTTCACTGGAACTAAGGGGCCTAACTAAGGGGCCTAGGAGTGTTCAGATACTTTTGGTCATATAGTGTATTTATTTCTTCTATTGATAATTACCAAGGTGACCCACCTGGCCTAAGCAGGAAGGTTTGACAACATAATATGTGAATATATGCTACACCTTGTTTCAGCAATATACATAAGCACCAAATACCATGTGCTCCAAATGAACTTGGCTATCTCAAATCTGTTCTGTAGGTCAAGCAGGAGATGGAGACACTGGTCAGAGAGAAAGGTGTGAACTCCTTCAAGATGTTCATGGCATACAAAGATGTCTTTATGCTCCGAGATCATGAGCTGTATGCTGCCTTCTCTCAGTGTAAAGAGATCGGTGCCATAGCCCAAGTGCATGCAGAGAATGGGGATATCATAGCAGAGGTGAGTGCCCCCCTCCCCCTTAAAGTTAGGTTAAGGTATCTTCCTTACAAACACTGGACAATCAGTTTACTTTACTGTTACTGTTCTACTGTTCTGTTTAATATAGTGGGTGCTGGATATTTTTCTGGAATAGCTGAGGAGTAGAAAAATGAAATCCAGGGAGTGTGTTTTGTTGGACGTACTAGGCCAGCACAAAACAAATGTTATTGGCAGGCCTGATTCACAAATACTGGGTACATGAAACAAATTACCCTCCCTAGGTTTTTTAGTAAAGAACCAAGTTCACCCCATCAGGTGAGACAAGGTGAAACCTGTGTGGTGCACTCACAAGTCAAAACTGGCCTGCTGTTCAACGTTCAAAGTCCAATGATTGTTCTCACATGTTTAATTGGGGTAAATGTCAAAGTTCAAGTCACGCAGGCCTGTTGAGCAAGAGTACAGTGTAAAAGATTGAGACATCATGGCATGTCATGAGCCGGTCTAGGTCCAGGCCATAACAGTAGGAAGAAGGGCAAGAACTACACTCTGTGAGATATATTGGATGGGAGCTTATCAAGTTAAGCATCAGGAGCCGACAAGGCCAAAATAACAAATAAAAATGCATAATTAACTGGTATATTTTTCAATATATTTTAGCGTTTTATTCAATACGTATCTCAGTTAAAATTCTAATATGTTTACAATACATTTGCAGTAACAGTTTCTTATTTCAGGAATAAATTTGTTTTATGCCTCAATTATGTTGGAATATGCTGTGGTATATTATTGGATCTCTATATATTGGCAAAAAAAAAAAAAACATGCAAGAATTAACAAAGTGGAAGTGGAATCTCTCCAGGATAACCATAGATGAGCCTACAAGGTGATGCATTGGCTTCCAGTATTTTAATGTGTTCAGCAGGCTAGAATCCAACCCTAACTGTACAAAGACCAGCTACACCTAGGAGGCCCGCATGGCAGGAGATAAAGAGGCATATGATCGTCATGTTATTTCTACCTTATCCCGCCCATACCACCCTGCACCAGTCTTTGGGTGCAGGAGCTGTGCAGCTCAGTGTTGTGGAAGCTACACATGTTTTGGGGGGGATATTTCAACAATGGCATAGGCCTACAGGTAATCATCAGACATTCCAGTCTTGGGTAGAAGACATAAATATGGGGAACAACTAACGGTCACAAAGTTTTTGTGACAGTTCTCTATAAAGAGTGCTATACAAAACAAATTGAATTTAACTGAATCGAACAAAACATGTAGGGTATCACTGTGTAGCTTTTACAGAAACAAAACCTCAGCTTTCATAAACTTATCGCAAATCTGGCTTTGTTCTCTTGTCTTTATCTTTGGAAATAAATCCATTATGCTATTTATTTGGATTTTGATAATTATAATTCATATAAATTACTTCATAGATTTATATGGATTTTTGCTGTAGTCTGTAATCTGATTTGCATTATGGATTGGCATACGTTAGTTTACATGTATTGCTTATGATATGGATGTTGCACTTTCAACTAACTAGTATGCTTAGAAAGAAATCATTAAAAAATGAGACTTACAGACTTACTCAGCTGTGACGACTTATATTGCCCAATGTCGTTTTGTAAAAATCCCTCAAACTTCCTAAACTACTGCAGTTCCGCTTTGGTTTTAGGTTTATTGTGTATATAGCGGGAACGGTCTGTCACTCAGCTAAGGAGGAGAATGAAATGCAGAGCTTAAAAAAGGGTTCAAGGCAAATAAAAACAACAGCTGAATGTCTACGTGTGTTTGTCTCTGTCGGGTCAGGAGTGGTGGACACTGTGTCTCAGTTTGGGAGCAGTAGAAAAGCGAGATGTTATGATACACAAAGGAATGTTGTCATTACCATATAATTTTGTCATACGTCATTTACTTTAATTGCACATGTTTTATATTTAGTTAATACATATGATAATATCTGAAGTCTTAATCTTAAACATATTATGCTAATTCCAGTTTAGTATTTTTAAGTGATACAGATTTGATTTTAAAACCTTTTCAGTTTCTTTTACAGCATAAGTATTGTATCATACACAAATGTGATGGTCATGGAATAGCTTATCAGAGTATTACTAGTGTTAGTATTAGAAACCTTTACAGTCCAGACTTAGCCCTGAACTGATCACAAAACTGTATCCGACATAACTCATATCATATATATCAAAGGTCGTACATTTGTCACTGCACTTTTGTTTCAGTTTCATATCTTGAGTAATGTTATTATGTGAAGAGGCTGTTGGTGGGTTAACAGTGTGGACTGTTCGGTGGAGTTTTACAACAAAGGGACTACATCTGAAACACAGTTATTCATTAGCAAATAATTGTTCAACACTTAGCCCAAATGAGTGAACATATGGTCAAAGGTCAAGGCTGTTCTATTGTTCCAGCTTTGGTTGTGGGTTTTAACTGTTCTATTAGTGGAAAGGGGAGCCGCACATATTCATATTTTCATACGCTTGTCTGTACCTAATACTTTTCAATAGCTTTTTTTCTCATAAGGTACTGTTATTGAATTTGAATGTGATTCAAATTATTTTTCCCCGTTGGTATTACCATAAGAAAATAATAATAATAATAATTTCTAGAGCACAATGAGGTATAAGCAGCTAAGATATACTTATATTGAATCAAATCAAAATTTAAATTAAATGAACAATTAAATGAACATAAAGTAAACATTGAACTCTCTTCCAAACACAAAAGACACATTGGAGGATTCAGATTGGGTCTTTAAGTTTGAAGTGTATGATTGGTCAGGGCGTAATCTTATCGCATCCTAATTCAATAGCTGCATCGCTGTGATAAGATCCGATAAACCACACTGTATCACAAGTTTGACAAAGTGTGACGATTTTCTGGGGGCTATGAAGTTATTTGCCTATTTTATAGGGTTTCCTGGGGCCACACAGATGCTTTTGTAGCTAGTGCAGTGGCCAGCAGCTGCATATCTCCAATGGGAGAAATTCTGGGTAATTTTCATTGGACAACTAATTAGCTAGATGACTATTTAACCAGCTAGAAGATACTTTACTACCATATGTTTTATTCCTACCATAAGTTACTAGCCAGAGTTGTAAATGTTTATTTAGCTACAGCACAGCTGATAGCTAGCTTGCTAGGAATCTGTCACTTCCATGATGTTGTTACAGCAACATCTACACAATGGCAACCTAGAGCAGTAGGACAGAGAACTCTGCATGTCACAGAGACCTTACCATTTTGGGGCACACTCAGATCATGTAATGTCATGGAGAAAAGCAAACCTGTCATGGAGGGCATCAGAGGTGGGTAGAGTAGCCAAAACCTGTACTCAAGTAAAAGTATTGTTACTTTAAAATAATAATGACTCAAGTAGAAGTAAAAGTAGTCATCCAAATAATTACTTGAGTAAGAGTAAGAAAGTATCTTGTGAAAAGACTACTCAAGTACTGAGTTACTTCATATAATCTGATTTAATGTTGAAATAAGAAGAGCAAGATGAACGTAAAAATCTAAATGTCCAAAATATAAAATTGTAAATGCTTGTCCAATAGAAATAAACCAAATATAAAATAGCCATGTGCAAATTCAAATATGGCCTAAATCATATCCCTTAAAACAATAATACAATAAAACAATACACAGGAGGTTCGTCAGAAGAGGAGGATTTTCGCTTTCTGTTGGACTCTATTAAGTCTGTATACCCTGTCAGTTTGTTGGGGTGAACCCTCCGTTGACAGAAAAAATATCAATGAGGCTACAGGGATTTATCCATTAAAATAGACTCATCATCACAACAAAGAGGAGCCTTCTCAAATTCAAACAGAAACTTTATATGTGGGAAACATAATGCTTTGTAGCATCATTATTGTACCTTATGAGGCACTTCTCCACGATATTCCAAAGTCCCATGATGCCTTGCGCGGAACATGTGCAGAACTTCCGGTTTAGCGTAAACAAACGTTATGTATGCTATGCAATGTTCCAGCGCTCACGTCTTGACTGTTGCATGCTTCACAAAAACTATTACACTACTAACTAATGCTTACATTACAGTGTGAAATATCCACATTAATACCAGTAACCTATTTAAACACACTCAATTTAAAAAAATAACGTGTATAACCGAAGTATTTTGAGCAATAATAGCCTACTTACATAGCAATGATGAAATCTTATGTGTTCAGTAGATGGAGACAGAGACCGTAAATCAACAATACAGTTCAATCCGCTTGTTTTGCTCCAGAAAACGATGTCATCTAGGTCTATCAGCAAACATACGGCTTAGCTATGCCCAGAAGTCCTCAATAATAATAGTATTTCCCAAGAAATTACGAATAATCGTTGACCACGTTCCGTGCTGCGTCTTTTACTGCTACCAAATGCATAAGTGAATGCGACCATAAGAAAAATTTCGGTTACGCTGACCTAAAAAACGCTATTCCAAAAGCAAAATTAGACATGTTATACATCGTTAGAAAGCTTATACTCTCACCTACTGAATAAATGAATTGTCAATCAAGCCAGACTGTACTCAAAAGGGCGACAGCGCCGTAAACAACGCGTGTGGTATTACCCACAGCTATTTTGGAAGATACCGAGGCATCACAAATGCCCGTATATTTCACAAACGGATTGTCCAAGACAATAAATGACCACTCAGTCAAATAGTTAGCTATCCACAGCCAAAACTAACCTACAACTTACCGCCACATATTTTCTCAAGTTCGAAGTTGAGTTCTTGTAGGCTGAAATGTCCACATTTCTAGGCAGACAAGGAAGGCAGCGCATAATGTAACTACTGTTTTTGGTAGTCTGTAAGTAAAACGTAGTTTGAACGTGAGGCCAGGGGTGTTCTGCCTGCTACGAATCACCCGCCGTTGTTTCAGCCATTGTTGTCGCCCACTCATCCTTCTGTGTGCTGTGACTGGCTACGTTTGATTGGTGAAACAGAGTCACGTGGGGCTATGACAGAGCCAAAGCAAAGACCAGTCAGCCTCTTTGGCTGAAGTCTCTCTGAGAGAATGAAACGAACAGAACGTGCATTGAATAAAAAATGGGTAAAAAATAAAAGTAACGAGCGGAATGTAGCCGAATATAACGGAGTAAAAGTAACATTTTTTCTTCACAAATATACTCGAGTAAAAGTGAAAAGTATGTTGCATTAAAACTACTCTTACAAGTACAATTTATTCAAAAAGTTACTTAAGTAAATGTAACGGAGTAAATGTAACACATTACTACCCACCTCTGGAGGGCATTTTGTACTTTAAAAGCTGTTGGGTAAAGGATAAATGCTCAGGTGGTATGTTCTCCTCTGTTTCGCAGGAGGCCAAACGGATGCTGTCCCTGGGCATCACGGGGCCTGAAGGGCATGAGCTCTGCCGCCCAGAGGATGTGGAGGCCGAGGCCACCCAGCGCGCCATCACCATTGCCCACTCGGTCAGCTGCCCGCTCTACGTGGTCCACGTCATGAGCAAATCGGCCGCCAAGGTGATCGCCGCTGCACGTAGGAATGGTGAGGATCATACAGGGATGTGGACAGTGGGACTTATGTGGGGGGGTGGGGTCTTGGGGATGCACATTATGTGAGCAAAGCACTTGTTTTCAGTTACCAGAAAAAAAAGTTCAGCAACTTTGTAGAGAGTATACTTTGTTCTGGTTTTGTTTTGGTTTTGTTCCAACCAGAACTTTTTTTTTGGTTTAAATTCTTGGCAGGATGGTGTTTGTATTTGTGCTCCAGCCTTGTTTTGTTGTTGTCTGACTGCCTAGTATGTTTCTGGCAGGGCTGTGTATAGTTGGGTTGTATCTCTAGAGCAGAGGTTCCCTGAGCCCAAGACCTACTTAAGGAAAACGTTCATCTTCTGTGACACACTCCTTATTAAAATGCTGACTGACTTATGTTTAAATGTGGTATAAATTTTTTTTCATATGTTAATTCTACTGCATTTTCCACTTCTAATGCAGTGCATGTTTATTTTGTCTGCTGTGAATGTTATTGGTACGTCTGTTATACATAGTCCGTTTTTTTGTTACATAGATCCTTGCAACCCACTTCAACCCCTCCTGTGATCCACCAATGGGTCCTGACCCACAGTGTCGGGTCAACAATTCTCTAGCATTTTGTTAACTTATGTCTGACTGGATTGGTCATCTTTAGCAATGCACAGGTTGCAAATGGCGGCTGCTTACGGTTTTCCTCCTACAGCTGCCTGTGTTTTGATGTGTTCTGATAGGCCGAGTGGTGATTGGTGAGCCAATCGCGGCTGGGCTGGGCACGGATGGTACTCACTACTGGCACCATGACTGGGCCCATGCTGCGGGTTTTGTAATGGGTCCCCCATTGTGACCGGACCCAAGCACCCCGGGGTACCTAATGGACCTGCTGGCCAAGTGAGGGGCGTCAACACCTCACACAACACACTACTGCTGATGATATTGTTCCAACAGATCAAATTCTACAAATGCTCAGCTCACATGCACTGAAATACATTTTCTACGAAATGCTAGATGTAATTATTGAATCTACTGAGCAACAGGGTAATCAATTAATGTTTTAAAACATTTCTATTTCATGTACCAAGCAGAGATTACCTAAATGGCTTCAAAGGTTTTTTCATTGGCAAGCATTCATATTTTCACTATTATTCATGACATTTTATCTGATATGTGTAATATATTTTACTTTTTTTTTTCTCGACTTTTCACTTGCTTTCCTGTCAGGTTTCTTCTGAGTCTGCTCCAGTATGTTATTTTCCTACTTCACCCAGAACTACATTCATTGCCCCCCATCATGAGAAGGGACGCAGGTTACACAGCCAGCTAGCCTGATATTAGCTTGCAAGGTAGTAATGCTTACCTAACAGGCTAAAAGCAAAGTCTGAGATCATGGCCACACCCCTTATCCCTCGTTAAGCGATGTTGTTGCATTCTGGAATATTGAGGCTACTAGCATGCCACAACTTGGTATGTTCTCTTGATAAATGATAGATTTCTATCAGTAGGAGTATGACAGGAAGTATATCAGTGCATACTAAATCAGAGCCCCTAAATTGTGTCTTTAAGGGGCTGATATCTGATACCTACTGTATAGCTGGTGCTATAGCGAGTTGAAGACACACTCTCATATTAAAATGCACTGTGTCTGATGTATCAACATCACCCCATGACATCACATATTCTACAGAACTCGTGTTTAGCTGCAGTAAAGCAAAATACTACTCAAAGCGGGGAAATAAACCTGGGATTCAATAGGCAACCAATAGGCAAATTCTAACAATGTCAAAGTGGTTTTGTTTTTATTTATTTATTTATTTATTTATTTATTTAGTTTATTTAAACAGGGACAGTGTACAAAGACCATTAACCTTATATAAAACAAGGAAAGATGTACTGTACCGGGTTATAGCAATTTGCTCATTTCCACCCGTAGTCCCTGGGCAGGTAAGTAAGACAGTAAAATAGAAAGTACATTAAACAGTAAAATAGAAAGGACATCGAAAAGCAAAAATAGTAAAAACATACAAAACACAGTCATCCCCACATCCCAACCCTAAAACAAAGCCCCCCCCCCCCCCCCCCCCGCCCCGCCCACAATACAAATTTACTAATGTCTGCAAGTTTTCTGTGTAAGGATCCAATGTTTTGTCAGATGGAAGAAAGCGTGAAAATCTGTGGATGTTATTAGTTCTGTTGGAAGATTATTCCATTGTTTTATGGCCCAAAAAGTGAAGGATGATTTTCCAAAGGAGGTCTTGCGTTGTGGAATTCTACACTCCCCCCGAGTGGTTGATCTAGTGGCTCGTGTTGTTTTTTCTGAGCTGAGTGTGACAAAGTTCCTCAAGGGAGGAGGAGCGTATTTTTTCTAAGTTTGTACCTATTGGTAAAATACATACTTACAGTCTTTCCAACATTTAAAGTAAGACAGGAGTCATTTAGCCATTTAGCAACATTTTCCATTTCCTTTGATAATTTTGTGTCGACTTCTATTGCGTTTTTCCCATGGGTGTATAACACGGTGTCATCTGCATACATCAAGATTTCAACATCATCGCATCGCATTTTGGACAAAACAGCAAGGAAACTGTGTTACTTGGTAAAAGGCAAGATTTGTTCAGTGAGTGATGAATTACAGTGGACTGGAGTATTGTAGCCTTGCAGTGTGTTGACTGTATGATGGCGCTTTCTTCTACAGCGATGACCTCAGTGTGCCGGCACTGATAACTGCACCTTCTCAGTCTGCCAGAAAGCTCTGGGGAAAGACGACTTCACCAAAATCCCCAATGGAGTCAACAGGGTGGAGGACAGAATGTCTGTCATCTGGGAGAAGGGTGTGGTCAGTCATCTCTTTTTTATGCTTCTGCGGCATATTATGGGTTAGCTTGCATGTTCTTCACTTTCAATTCATTAAAACTAAAGATAATTGAGAAAATGAGATTTCTAGTGAGACTGTCATCAATTGGGGAATTTTCTGGACATACATTGTGACCGAACAATCTTAATATATAAATATTTACGTGACAAATTTTGCCATTGTCTGTTTGGCTACCTTGTACAAAAACATGACAGCATTAACAAATTCATTAAGTTGTTCAATCTGTCAGGGTAACTTCCCAAACAAATGTCAGCTGACTTCATGAATATGTATAAAGAAGCACCGTGTTCGACTTGTCACATTTACATTTTCAGAATGCTAACGGTTATTATATAGGCAATAATAGTTCTCAATGCATCTTACAACTTGCAAGCTTGTTCTGTTTATTTTCAAAGCTAGTTTATATGTTTGCAAACCTCATTGTATGATTTATTCACTAAAATGATGCAATAAATAATGCATTTTTTCGTGAATAAATTGTGTGCTTGCCAGTCAGTGTTTTCAACCTCAAGTCATAATACAGATTTTCAAAGCTTGTTTTTTAATTAATTCAACAGTGTATTCAAGTTATTGCTAATATTAGTGTTACATAAGGAATAAAAACTTTTCAGTAATCAAGAATATACGGGTAGGCACCAAAGAATTAAATAGAATGTTCTGGCACCGAATGGTTCTGCTGGTTCCCTAATGGTGTGAGCCATATTTTTCTGGCATGGCTTGGGCACACACAGAACCCCAAAGTAGAACCCAAAGGCATGACTTACATGTTGTTTATGAGGACATTTCTACTTCAAATTTCAAGCTCTGACAGCACATTTAGTTTAAATATATTATTTTTCTCTCTCTATTTTTTTTTTATTTTTTTATTCAGAAAAACGTTGTGGCTGGAGACCAAGGGAAATTTGAGAGTTTTTCCTTACAGAAATGAGCCTCTTGAAAATGACAAGTTACGATAAACTCTAACTACACAGCTGTGGACTGATGTTTCTATAACGACATTAATCATAAGTGTTATTGCTGGTCTTCAGAAGTATGTTGAAACTGAAGTACTGTGTGTCGTTTCTTTCCTCAGCACAGTGGAAAAATGGATGAAAATCGATTTGTTGCCGTTACCAGCAGCAATGCAGCGAAAATCTTTAACCTTTATCCCCGTAAAGGGTGGATTGGGAAGGGATCGGATGCTGACCTGGTCGTGTGGGACCCTAGGGCCTCCAGGTAAACCTACATCCCTGAAAGTCATACTTCTTTGCAGAATGGTACTGATCCTGCTCTGGTAATATTTCAAATAGCAGAGGGCGGTCAAACTCAGAACAACACATTGCTGTAAGCTAGGCCTTGGAGGTAAACTAACATTAAATCTTAATTTGCAAAATGCAATACAGAACAAACATAAAATTATTAATTTTTTAATATTAATAATTATTTCTGGGTAAGAAATGTGAAAAGACAGAAAAGATTTTAAAAAATCATCTTTGTTTACTGTTTGCTTAGTTGGCTAATAATTCACTAATTCTGGCCTAAGGCTATTGAGCACACTTATATGGTGAAAGGAACATAAAAATAACACAAATATTAGCATGACCGAGTAAATGTCTGATAGTGAATTGCATTAGCAATGTTTTATGAGATAAGGATGATGCACATATAGCAAAACATTTGAAAGGGCATTGCTGCTGTTTGAGTAGTGGTTAATCCTTATACAGCTCAATTGTAAACACAAATTAATTTAATTACTCTTGATGCAGATAATGGTGGTTAGGTTAACATAGAGCTGATCATCCATTTTATCAGACATGCTAAACATTTGAATAATTGCCTTATACTGATAGTTGTTTTAGGAGTGATTTGATAGGTTAGTTGGATCTCACAGGTAGTCACATTTGTGGGTCAAGCTCCGGAGTTGCTCTGGTGACATAACCATTCTACCTGCCAGTCTGGCTAGACATTTTGTGAGGTCAAATTAAAAAAATTTTGTTTGTTACATTACAGGCCTTTAGCAGACACTCTTATCCAGAGCGACTTACACAAAATTTTACATAGCATTTACATTTGCACCCATTTATACTGAAGCATATATCCTGCTAGCTGGGAATCATACCTGTGACTGTTGGCGCCCCTCACTTGGCCAGCAGGTCCATTAGGTACCCCTGGGTGCTTGGGTCCGGTCGCAATGGGGGGCCCATTACAAAACCTGCAACAAGAAGGCAATGTGTGCAAGCACCCAGCCCCTGATGAGGCTTACATAACATGGTCCACGCCACTTTTTTTCCTATAGAAATCCAGGCTAGTTCCCTGGAGTTCGGTGAAGAAACTGCTGACGTGGGATCTGCAAGGAGACCAAACTCCAGCGAATTCACAGAAAACCCACTTAATCTTAATGTGAGCTGAGCTCTTGTGTAAGCAAGGCTCTGAAAACGTGAATATTTCTAGAGTCTTTTGTATATAAACCTGCGACCCCTTCTCCTTATCCCATGTTATCAGTGTGTCTCTATGTATAACTTGTCTTGTTCACCTTTGGCTTCAACATATTAGAGAAATGCTTTAGGAAAAGGACTGTTGCTGTGTTTCTTCTCACATGCCAGTTACATTCCTCCATGAGTATGACTGTTTGCCTCGAAGCACTTCCTGTTTGGTGTTTTTGGTAGTTTAAGCGTAAAATCACATACTTTTCATAATAATCATCCTCAAAATAGGTCTCAGATATATTTTTTGCCTTATAACAAATAATGGATGTTCAATTAATTATTTTGAAGGATTTTTTTTTCTTTTTCTGTGGAATTTCCTATTTTAAACTGTCATTTGAAAAAACTAGTCACACTAAAAAATTGTCACACTCTGAATACAAGAAAAAATTGATATTGGATTAACATACTGATACTCCAAACACCCTGTTCAAATTCAATGAGTGATGAAAGGAATCGATTACCAACCGATCCAAGTTACGCTGTGGTTATAGCACTAACTATAGTTTGGTGTTTGGTGTACATTAATAACACTATATGTTATTAATGTAAACCTAACTACAGCCACAGTATAAGTTAAATCATATGCCATCCTATTTCAGTGCTTTTTTACATTGTGATAATCACTCAGCGTGCTGAACATTTGCATTATCACATCTCACATATCAGGAAGACCTTTGAAAGATTTTCTGCACAGACAAGAATGTTTTCTAAGGCCATTTAAAGACAATACTCTGCATAAGAAGTGTGGAAAATACACTAATTGTTTTAGAACAATGAATGTGCTAGCTAGCTCATTTAGAACTCATTTGTCATCTAAGAACTCACTGCTCTTGTGTCCATAAAGAGTGGCAGTCCTTCACCACATGGACACCAAGTCTTATTATCTAATTATTTTTGTATCTTTTGTGAGTGAATTTTATGGGATTTTCCTGAATATGCAAATCCCACCAGCAAACAAGATTAAAATGATAGTTTTGACTATTTAAAAAAAAAAAAAAGGTTTATCGTTCAATGTCTTTCTGTTTTGACTTGAACTTTCTTGTCAGGATCATAAAATAAGAACAGAAGACACATAATAACGGTTATAAAGGCCAGTCAGACAATCCACACCTACAGACTGGAGAGTTTCCACTACTATGTCAAGCCTGGTTCTGAACATCAAGGGTCTCTGCCTCCACTGCTTGACTGGATTTACCCATTTGTCCAACTGTTGACCTTCACTGTATACACACACCTCTGTTTCCAGGACAATTTCTGCAAAAACCCACCACCAGGCTGTTGACTACAACATTTTTGAGGGCATGGTGTGTCATGGTGTTCCCATGGTGACCATCTCCAGGGGGAAAGTGGTGTATCAGGACGGGGTCCTAAAGGCCACGCCTGGAGAGGGCCGGTTCATTGCCCATCCGTCCTTCTCAGAGTTTGTGTACAACCGACTGAAGCAGAGGGATGAGGTGAGAGTCTGAAGGAAATCATTGATTTGGACACCAATGGATGGATGATAGTATGAATAAGGCATGCTAATGTCAAGAGGCAGTAGTTTTGGTTAGAAAGTTCTCAGTTTTTTCCTTTACACCAATGGTGTGAGCTCTAGTCTAGGAGGGCAACACCAGCATTCCCTTTTCAACATTAAGTGAGAATGTTAAATTTTCAACAAGAAAGGTAAAATTGGCAGGAAAGAACTTACTGTGGAAGATTCTAACTTTATTGCAACAAAAAAACAAATTGTGCACCCTGCGTAGGCAACTCACTATATTGTTCCGAGATACCTTAAATAATTCCAGTCATCTGGTGATTTAGAAGTGAGAAATACTTCAATAACGAGTGGTGTTGATGATTAAATTTACCCTGTATTGTTTTGATGTTCAGGCAGGGAAGCCCACTGCTGTGAAGAGAGAGCCCTATAAAGGTGAAGTCAGTCTGTTTCCATCGCAAAGCAGTACAATGAAGAATTCAGCTTCAGACTAGCATTATTCTTCCTTCACTATCTCAGGTAGGGTTTGGGGGGAATTTATGGAAAATTTCAAAGACAAGTTTGTCTTGCCAAATTTACCTCTTTTTTAATCTTGAACTTGTCAACACACTTGATACTCAGTTTTGATCAGGACCACCTTTAAAATGACTAATAAAGATTGATTAATTATGATTAAACTATTTCATAATCACAGTATTATGTTAATACTTATTTTTACTCACAAATTGCCATAAACAATCATGCCTAAGTTCTGATATGTTTTCAATACACTGGGGAAACAAAAGCTTTCTGCTGTCTTCCTCAGGGATGTATGCTTTCATTGACAAGGTGAACGTTTGCGAGTGCATGTGGTGATAATGTGTAAATTGATCCAAGTATGAAATTGTGATTTTATTTCGCAATTCTCAAAAGCCGAATTAAGCTGTTCTTTGTTGAACTTTTTTAACTTGACCGGAATATGCAGAATTATCGAGAATATGCACCGTGCCGGTGTGCAGTTGGATGTTCCCAGTTGCTAATCATTGCAAGTTCACTAGTGAACAAACAAGACGCAACTACGCTAAAGAAATGAATGTGTATGTATTGCTGCAAAGACTGCACACTTACTTTATTCAGCACATGCTAATAATCACAGAGTGCAGAAACTGGTAGTTTCCCAGGCAAACCAGAATCCATTTGACCCAAGTGCAGAGGAGCCGGCTACACAGGCAGAAATGACACACAGGAGGAAGTGGGTCACGAGTCAACAGTGCAGCTACCCTTGGAACAGGGTCTGTATATAAGCTGCAGCTGCCCAGGCTGAGCTCTGTTTAATTATTGGCCTTTTTACCTCAATTTTATTTGAAACATTTTCATTCTGGTGTACAGTTTACCAAAGATTATACCCAATTCAAAGGTCAGAGGTATTTGATATAAAACAAGTAAACTAATTTTAAAAAGCAATGTTCCAAAGTTATGATGATGAGTTATGATTTGATGGCAACAAGAATAAAAGGAATAAAAGGCCAGAGGGGGAAAAAACAATCTGTATGCAAAGAATGTATAAATTCCCCCAAATCCCTGTTAGGTGTAGTCACTGTGTGCACTTTGAGGTGCTAAGTCTTCAGTATAATTAAACTGCTGGCAAAAATGTATCCAAGTGGAAGGCACATTAGACTTTAATTCCTATGCATTTCTAGGGCTACATATACATACACATATGTGACTTCTCTGTGTTAAATATTTTACGTTTTATGATTAAGCTGAATTAAGATATGATTTCTGAATCTATCATGGTTCCTAAGCCCTCATTAAATGCACTTATGCTAGTAAGTGCTTAAATTCTTAAGCTTGAGTCATGCTCCCGAGAAAAAGAACGTTTTTTTTGTTGTTTTTGTTTTACATAATACAGGTGTTTTGGATGATTAAAAAAACATGTTGCTGTGAAGATATTTTCAAAAATAGTATTCATTTTATTTTTATTGAATATCCCTTGTATTGTAGGTTTCAGCATAGTGGAATATGTGGTTCTAGAATATATTTTTGTCCCACAGGGAACAAAAATGAATAGTTGGGTTTTAGGAGGATATACATAAGCTTGCCCATCAAATATAGCACAGTTTTGGGGACAAGCACAGGTCCTTCCATGCTTCTTGGGCACAACAGACACATCTTTTGGGAAAATAAAAGCTTATGGGTTCATCTTTAAGGACCTCTGTCCTAGCATAATTGCATCATTTGATGCAGATGTAAATTTAAGATACTTCATAAGACATCGAACATCCGAGTAAATCAGCCGGTTAGACTGCCTGCTTTGTTGATACCTTAACGCCTTACTGGCACTTTATGTTATTCAATATTTTCCACACGCTGCAGTAATGGAATGGACTTTTCTGAATCATGGCTTGATGTCCATGAACTGTACGTGAATCCTGATGAGATTGTCAGCAAAAAAGATGAAGGATGTGCCCTTTTGCGAGAATGCACCCGAGAATGTTTAGCAGATGCTTGTAAGATGAGTTTCAGTCTTATCTCAATGCATTGTCCCTCGGAGTGCGGAAAGTGGGGGGAAAATGTAGCTTAAAAGTTTAACACAGATTTCCACACAAATAGTTTTTTTTAAACACTTAATGGAAATTGCCAAATTGTTTTGCTGGTAGACTGTACTGGTGCAGTGGAAATGGTAATACAGCACAATGGAGCAGAAAAAGAAATCTGCAATGGTCATAAAATGATGCCATGGGCTTCATTCCCATGCAAATTCCTGAGAAGGCATAAAGATATATCAATCTTTTAAGTCCATAATGCATACACTATAACTGCTCATAATGTAGATACATATTCATTCATTTTACTGTACTAAAGTCCCTCAAATGCAAATTGTCCAGGCCTCCATATAATTTTTCTCATGGTATGTGCACACCGGGAAATCATAAATGACCAATGTTGAATGACAGATGAAACTACTCCGGAATTTATGATGTAACCTGATTATAGGCTATGCGTACTACGGAAATTTACTGTCACACGTTGAACAACTCATTGTACTACAAAATCTGTTTTAGAGAACTGGTTTTAGGGAATAACAATGTGAACATTTCTCACTGCGATAGATTGGCGGCCTGTACAGGGTGTATTCCTGCCTCTCGCCCAGTGCATGATGGGATAGGCTCCAGCACCCCCCGCAACCCTACCCAGGATAAGCGGGTATAGATGATGGATGGATAGATTATTATTGGTGTTGTTGTTGTTGTTGTAAGCAATTACAATAGGTTTTTCCTGCTTCGCCGTAGAACCCTACGAAAAAAATTATGATATGACTGTAGCCTTGTTGTCTACCAGTTTAGAAGAGTAATCTTTTTTCCTTTCAAGGAATGATGACGATGGGGCCTTCAGTCACCAGACCTTCAAAACCTTGGTGGTCAAAACAGAACAACATGATCTTCAGAATTACCCTCTTACAAGAGTACTAGGTACTCCAATAGAATTAGTGGATATTTCAAGGAAAGTCTAAACACATAGGACACAAATTGGAAACGATACACTTGCCAATAGCAATGGTTGAATGTTTTTTTTTATTTTAAATAAATTATGTCAGAGAGAGAGGGGGGTATTCAAAAGGTATTAATCAGCTATTCTAGTTCACTCTGCATTGAAATGGAATATTTTATATATTTTATAATACTTTAACCATTAAGATTCATGTTCTAATAAACCAATCTGCCAGTGTCCATGCATTTTTTATGCCTGATTGTCAAACTGGCACTTGCATTGTAATGCTGTTAACATGTTGTTAACAGCATTCTTCGTACCCCAAGTGTTTTTACTACTAGGCTCTTTATATGGGAGCACAACCACTCAGGTCTGCAGCCCTCAGAATAGAGCTGGCTAACGTCAGCAGTCAACCTGGTTTTCATTTATTTGGCCCGCTGGAGTGGAAGGGCTAACCCTGAAGCCGTTATGGATTTTAATGCGAGTTAATCAAGAATTCACAGGTCAGCAGTGGAGTCTGAGTCATCAAGGGCCCTGTCAACCCTGTCATCCCCTGCCTCGGCCCCGCCCCTTCCACTAACACCCCCCCCCCCTCCCCAAAACCTCCAAACACAGACATCTCTCATTGGCGAAGCTACAGAGCATCCAGCGTCAGCTGCACCACAGCACATATTTCTATATGATGTGGAAATCTTTCATTATTAATACTAGGTTGATCCTCACATAAACAAATATCAAAAGCTGAGGCCCCAAGGCATGAAAGCAAGCTTAAATTGTCATCAGCATTCTCGTTTGTGTAATGCTCCAATAAGAAGCTAGCTTTATTCAGGTACATTTTGTCTAAAGGTAAGAAATCATTCAGTGCGACAAATAACAGGAAATCGGGAAAAGAAAAACACAATTTTAAAATCAAAATACAAGGAAATGCTGCAAGAGAACCTGCTTCAGTCAGCTAAAATACTGAAGCTAAAGAGAAAGTTTACCTTTTAGCAGGACAATAATTCCAAGAACAAGGCCAACATAACACAATGGGGAATGGCCGAAAGTATCATCCAACCAACCTGAACAGCCTGGTGCAAATCTGCCAAGAAGAATGGGAAGACATCACTATCAAACTGTGTGCAAAGATGGTAAATATTTACCCATAAAAGGCTTGCTGTTATTGCATTTTAATTTTCTTTAAAATATCTACTGACAAATAATTAATTTTGGCTTTGAAAATTTATCATTTTTCATAAAATTTTCAAATGTTCTGAATACTTTTGTAAGGCACTGTATAATGTAATTCCCCATTTTCAAAACTTATACTGTTATTTGCCTCCCCAAATAATGCACTGAGCGGGCCTAGTGCAGTCAAAATATATGTCAGCTAACCTATACTTTACAAGAAATGTATTTTGACTAGACCTAGAAACCAATGAAAAACCTAAGCATGTACCATTGGTCATGTGGTTTAACCTGCAAAATACTATCAGAAGTTTATGGCATCACTTTAGCTGTGGATTTTTTCTTAATTCTTAAGATGGTTCTCCTAGATGGTCTATTTATGAATTGTTCATGATATATATTCTCTGAACTTTTCCCCCTTATATGTTTGCAAACAGAAATACTATAATTGACCGGAAATTTGTAACAATAAGACCAAGAGTAAATCACACCTCCCATTTCAGTTTTTTATTTCTCCTGATTTGCAACAGTGACTTCAAATGCTCTGTGGTAGATTTCCACATTCTTTCTGAGGAAGTAGTCATGTGCCTCTTAAGTGTAAGAAAACAGCCTAGAGCATTGCACTATCACAGGCCTTTTACCATTCTATGACATACCACAGAAAACACCAGAACAAGCCACTTTCGCATTCTAATAAGTATTTATTTTATATCCACTGTACACTTCTTATAACTCATTTATACATGATGGGGTCCCTTGTAAATTCACCCCAAAAGCGCCTCTAAACACAAAGACGATATTCTATACATGCATGGAATAAGGTTGATTTTACAATGCTGAAAACTGAAGTGCCACAACAGAGTGATCTGTATGTGGATTACCACATCGTGACGTGTCGAAAATAGTAACTGTCAACTGGAATCTTTGCAAAGCTTATCTCTGAAGTTGGCAGGAGCTATGCTACATTAGAGTGAGAAGTTAGCCAAACTACTGCATTGCTTTATAACCTATATTGTATACTACTGTATGTAATCGGCAAGGTATCCCCAGCCTCATCTCTCCTTAGCGCCTCCTCTGGCTGATTAAGCTCTTATGCCACAGACAAATACACAGACTTCTGGCAAAGTAGCACGGGCAGCTCTGCTCCCAGACTGCTGAGCGAAAAAGAAGTGATCAGCGGGCTTCGGGTGTTACAGATGATGCACATTCTAGTCTAATTTTTCCATTATAGAGATGGTACTTTTCAGCAATGGGATCATTCCAGTGCTATGGTTTCAATTTCCAAATCAAAGTGAAGAAAAGTTTGGGAAAATCTGAAGTCAACTGAAATACAAGCCCACATCCAACAGGGACACCCAGCTGCCAACTTTTGAATTCATCTTCAAGTCAGGTTAGTTGTACAGTGTCATCCTTTTTGTGGCGAAAAAATATCGGGAACCAGAAGCTTGTCTATAAAAAGAAAGTAAAGGGTATTTAGAACACATCAGATGAGACTGGAAAACCAAGACAATTGACAGGCAATTGGGCCTTTCTGCAACTTATGAGTGACTGCAAATTATGAAATTACACTCATGAAGAGTAATAATGCTTTTGTTGTTAGTAACCTTGTCTTCAGATACTTACTGTATTATGTGAAGAATTTGACCATAGAATTTTTGTCAACTGATTTGAACATTCAAAGTTAGAAACAGTTAAGTTCCAGAATACCTCCATTCCCGAAGAATGCAAATCAATTATAGGAATCATTACTTGTATTACTCTAGCCCATATTGATATTTTTCTCCTATTATTTTGTAGCTGTTAAAATGCTAATAACAATGCTAATTACCAATATTAAACCAAGTCACCAGCGTGACCTAAGTAGAACATTCATTTTTCTACATCTGTTTTCCAAAATAGTAATATTACAAATGGTAAATTGAAACGACATAAAGACTGTATGTGTGAACAGCTTGCTTTTAATTCCCTTATTTTAGATGGATGCAAGATAAAGTTAAAAATGTTTGTAGAGTTTCCATTAATGGAAAGTGTGTCTCCTTTTAATGCTTATTTTTTTGCAACAGCGATGCATTGTTAAATAAGAAAAACGTACAATTTATTATTCTACTTCAGGTAGGATATGCCCTGTTAATGCACTGTCTGAGTGACCAGGAAGTCTATGGGATCTATCCTATACCCGGCGCAAAGCGGCGCCAAGTGCAACGCAAGTGTCTTTGCTTCGCAGTTGTCATTTTCCCGTCCAGGGCCCACGGTGTTTAAATAGCAAATGTACTTGCGCTCATCTGAGCGTCCATGGGCGTGTTGGTCTTAAAATGAGGTGTGGTCAGGCGCATTGTTGGCGCATTGCTATCTTGAGGCAGCGGAAAGCGATTGCGCGATTGACCAACAAAAACATGGTCTTAAGTCAATGGCGCAGGATTTTAGATCCATTTCCTCTGCAGAGAAGCGTTCTTTCCTACTACTTGGCAAATCCGCTATGATAATTGCAATCTGCCAAGGTGCAAGAGCACCTGGCTTTTAAAGGGAATGGGAGATGACACTCTGATTGGTTTATTTCATGTCACATCCAAAACACACCTATTAGTTAAGAGACTAAGTACAACCCCTTTGAACCATGCGCCTTACTTTGCGCTCAGATTATCCACCGTTAAACTAGCAAAAGTGAATTTGGACACGCCCTAAATGAACTTGCACCATGCGCTTTAGACGGTGCGCTTAGATAGTTAAAATATAGCCCTATAAGCCCAGAGTCCTACTCTATGAAGATTTGTGTATAATTCCATACACTGAAAACGTTCACATTAATAACAATTGCACATGGTAAATGCATATGGCTAGAACATAGTGTTGGCACAGTTGTCATACAGTGAGTGCCATAATGTTTGGGACAAAGGCATTTTTATTGATTTAAACAATTAAATCAACTGTTTGATATAAACAAATAATATGTGGTTAAAGCGCATATTTTCAGCTTTTATTTAAGGATATTTTTTATACATGTTGATTTCATCATGTAGAAATTATAGCACTTTTTATAAATAGTCTCCCCCATTTCAGGGCATCATAATTTTTGAACAAATGGCTTTACAGGTGTTTCTGATTAGTCAGGTGTGTTCAACTGCTTCCTTAGTGCAAGTATGAAAGAGTTTTCAGAATGTAGTTGAATTTAAAAAAGTATTTGTCCCAAACATCATGGTGCTCACTGTATGTGGGTCAAACTGGTTTAAAACAAAGAGTTGCTGATCTGAATTTTCAAGAGATACAAACCTTTTTCAAAAGTGTTTTCGGAACACTTCTTGGGTCATTTAACTTAGTCTTCGATCTCCCCCGGAGAATTTTTGCATGCAGGTACTGAACCCTCTTGTCTGCGTTTTCGCTGTAGAACTCTGCAGACACGAGCAGCTTCAGCTGTATGAGTTTGCCAGACAGGAGCCCCAGGACTACCAGGAAGATGAGAATGACGGCCAGTGGAACGACGGACTGATAGAGCAGAAGGCTGGGCTTGGGGAGACACTCCTTCTCAAACAGGGCCACGGAGAAAGAGAAATCCTCCCTTTTATGGCTTTCTGATACAGGGATGCCAACGATAGATACGTCTGCCTAAGATATAGAGGTTGTAGGATTGAAAATCATTAATTTGTCTAAAAAATCAAAAAATACTTTAAAACTGTGTATTAACAATTCAAAAAAACATTTGTATGTTCAATGAACTGAGCCTCTTGTCTGTTTAAAAATGATGGGCTTTGCACCAAAATAACATTTGAATAAACTGAAGCAAATATTATTATTGCTCTTGAAAAAGTTTTTTTTACCAGGTGTGTATTTTTATCATTTTTATAATAGCCAAGCTAATAATGTTGTATTAGAAAAGAAAAACTAAAGCTTTACATAAAGTGTAAAATCTGACAAAATTCATTGCACAAGGTGTGGGGCAAAGCATTGTGGTTAAATTGAATGTCTTTGACACAAGTTCAAGAAGCACATTGTACTTACTATCACACTCATCACCAAAGGAACATGGAATGGCTCTATCTGTTCAAGGTGCTTTCTGATGACTATAATAAACCAGTAGAGAAGGCCGTCGACACCAATTAATAAAACCCAGATGAGGAGATTAGTGAGAACTGGAATGCAGAATTTCAGCATCACTTTCCCTTCCTTGATTGACAGACGAGGTGATGGAATGGTGATGTAGCGCTTGACTTCCTTGTTTGTCAGGGGAAGGACGTGAGGCTTGCCCTCGGCCTTTTGCTTCTCGTCATACTGAATGAACTTGCCGGTGATGAAGGTGTTCTGAAACTCACTGTTGTAGAAATACTTTCTCAGGTACAATGCTGTGAAGCAGAATAGCAGAATTATACCCAGGGCAGGGAACACATTCTGAAGAACAGATGATGCAGTGTTCATGACAAATAGCATGTTTTCTGCTGTTTCGTTGAGCGCCTGGTGTGCTTGTTGAAGTTTCTCGCGAAACTCCTTTGAGTCGGTCTTGTGATCGATGCTAAATTCAGAGGTAAATTTGACCACCACCAAATTTATGGGCCCTTTGAGCTGGTCAGCAACCCATTTTAAGATGTTAATGTAATTGCTGAGCGGTGTGAGGTCAGTGGCAAGACTCTTTTTCTCCAGGTTACATTGCATGCTTCTGGCCAGTTCTTTAAGATTGCCAAATGTGTTCTGAACATTCCGGAAGACCACCAGGCCGGTTCCTGCAGTTATGAGCAGGTTCCTTCCTTGCTGCATTCCACAGGAGATCAGGAACAGAATCCCAAAGCAGCGAACGCGTTTGGAGAAGAACAGCACAGTGGTCACGACCGCCAGACTTGTGCCAGCAAAGGCACCCGAGAGCACCACGCCATACTTCCGAGAATAATAGAGACACAGGAAGAGGAAGGTGTTGAAAATGAGGCTGATGATGAAACAGACACTGAAGTGAAGGACGTTTTTTCTCCAGCCTTTCCTGTGGCCAGATGTGTAAAGCAATGCAATGTCAAACCAGGCTTGCACTAAGTGCTGTCTCCATCTTTTGCTTCCCGTTTCCATTTTGGAGACAGATACTTAATAGACTTACAGCTCTTGAATTTGAAGCACCAAACCTGTAAAATTAAAGGAACAATAAAATAGATACACCATGAAGGCGTGATATTCATTTCGGGAGTTCTTTTTTCCACAACTTATTTTTCAGTAGAAAACACGAGTCAATTACATATATTGGACGAGAAAACAAAGCATCACCTCACTAACATTACTGTGCACCCCTTGTTTGCTAATGTGGACCAAGATTATCTGATTCATTTGAAGAAAAAAAAATAGGTGCCAATGGAAAAGAAGGTGTGCAACAGTGTCTGAGAAAGCGCTTGAGGTTAGCTATTGAGCTGCTAAGACTGGCGAAGACAGAAAACGCATACACCACTGCTGAGTCAGTGATATTACGACATGTAAAGCTAGTAATATGACTGACTGGGGAGAGGGGGGACTTTCTTTTATTTGTTTTCTGAATTCTGTATATTGTGAGATTTTGACATTTTTGTGTTGTATGTGGGTGGGAAAGTTACATTGTAGGAAAATCACAACATTGTTACCACTTGAGTTTGAGCCTAAACAGTCATAATTATCAAACAAACACTTCTTTTATTAATCCTTCCCTTGGGATGGAATAGGAATTTCTGCATGGAGGCAGGAATGTTTTGCATATAATGATATCAGTTAATTACATTAGGTATTATTGCTAATTATAACTGATAATTATGCGAAGACCCACTTGCTGTCAGTTAGGCTATAGCCTGCTTGTATCAGGTTTATGACCAAAGATACTCACTCATGCTGGGTTGGAATATTGACTGTCTCTCTCACACATTCACATTGCTCTGCACTTCTGAACAGATCTTGGCTCATAAGAATACAGTCTGAAAGTGCTTTCATTATTTTTTGATTAAGATGGCCCTTTTTTAAGATGTATGAGTTAATGATAGCGCTTGACCAGCTGCATGGGGAATTTTAGCATGAATGTTCTTTAAATAAAAGCAGTGATATGAACTAAGATCCTACACACCAAGAGGATGGCGATACATTTTGTGTAGCTGTTACATTACAAATAAGATGTAAAAAAAATCCAAGCCGCATGCCCATAAGAAAGCAAAATCCAAGAAGAGATCTCATAGTTGTTTCTTTCATTTCTCCTAGACACAAATTAGCTATTTTTAAGACTAAGGTGAGACCAAAGGCTTTTTCTCCTACTTCTCAAATACAACTTAGGAGAAACAGCCACATATAATCTCGTTTATGTCTTACTCTGATCAAAACAAGAGCTCTCTAAATGATCTTAAATAAGTCTAATTTAGGTCTCCTGAACATGGGACCATGAGATCAGAGAAAGAGCTCAAAGAAAACTCAGCTATGACTCCTAGGATCTCATGATTCTTCTCAAATATGCCTCAGTTTTCTCATAGTGACCTCATGAGAAACAACCACATCTCAATTCAATATCCATCCATCTTACTGAAGTCTCAAATCCATCCTCTCATTATCTCATCTTTTCTCCTAAGGGGGTTTTAGGAGCAACAATTCAGATTGAAGTGATCTCAAAAAGATGTACAATTGAGATCTTACTACTTTCTCAAGAGTTAAAGAAAAGACTATCCTGAGCAAAATATTTTTCCTCTGGGTGTTCACTTTATGCTCTGTGTTTTCTGAATAAGGCATGACTTCTAACTATACTAATCATAAAATTGTACAATTATGAAGATATGAAACCACTCTTGGGGCAGTACAACATAAAGCATCGTGACTGCAGATTTCCTATGCTTCCTCTAGAACCCATAACAAAATAGAATTTTATCTCCTTTATCTCCATTTCCTTTTGTATTTTCTTGACAATGCTATATGTAACTAGGGGTATAGCAGGTTATAGGTCTATGAATATATGACTAAGTATAGCCTGTGTATGGAAGGCTATACACAGTCCAATTATTTAAGAATCAGCTTCATTTTCACGTAGTCTATTCTGTGCTTTCAGTTTAAAAGTTATATTAAAAAGTTATTTCTATTTTATGGAAAGCTATTGAAGCATCTACAGATAAAATATTTATAACTAAAGTTAATAATCCTTTACAAATGTAACAATAACAATAATAATAAATGATTATTCTTATTATTATTATTTATACTGTTGCTGAATAATTATTAATAATAATAAATTAGCTGAAGTTCAGCAAAATCAGTCAGTACAGTATTACATCAATGAAAACGTTTTCATATGCACCATGTAACACATTATCAGTCAGTTTTGAAAGGAATATGTTGTAATACTGGTGCAGTGTCACCAGGTTTTCTGAGCCCAACTCCCTTGGTAAAGCTGTTTTAATGGTTCCATCTTTTATAAAAGAGTGAAGTGAAATGCACATATGAAATGCACATATGGAAAGTACTCACAGCCTTTGAAAATAGTTTTGCTAGCTGACAATGATGAGTCATAATTAATTATTTTTAACATTACATACATGCATACAAACATACATACTTCCATACATACATGAATACATACATACATGCATACATACATGAATACATACATACATGCATACATACATTTGCTAAATTCAAATGAAAGTATATTATTCAAATACCTGACACACTCTTCGTGTCCTTTTTCATTAGAGAACAACTTCTGTCTCGTTCTTTTTCTTCTCATGGCTGAAAAACCACAAAACTTCCTCAAAGTCACACATCATGATTTAGTAGTCAGCCTTGTAGTCACATCCTATGCACCACAATGAGCCTTATGCACACACTTTTTCCCCTGACACCCTTAAGGTATTTATTGACTAACTACCTCAGAATATTTTTTAACTATTAACCAACTCAATTCTTTCAGAAAAGTTATTTGTTTTCTTTGAAAACTACTCACTGGTTTTTGTTTACTTCTTGCTTTCTTCTAGTGACTGGAAACCTAATATCCATTTTGAAAGTGTCATGTGAGGGCAATTTCATAAATTAGAACAGCAGTAGTGAAAGAACTGCTTAAAAGCATTGTAAACAAAAGTGTACATCCAGATCCATTGCCAAAGGAAAGCCCATCCGCAGGGCCAAATTGTAACTCACAGTAATAGCTTTGGTGTCTGCAGGCGGTACCATTTGAAAAAAAAGGTCAAGCATGAACTGCATGGACATTCTATGTTAATTTAAGGGGTGAGTGTTTGTTTAGTAGTACTGTAAAGTCATATGAATTGTGCACATCAATCTCTTCTTGGCACAGAAAAGTCTGCTGATTCCAAAATAGTTTTAAGTTAATGGCCCAAAAGAAAAAAACCTTTCAAAATTTGGTCCTCAGCCACTTCCGGACATACGGCTTTTGCATAATTTAAATACTATGACTGCAGGTGTACTTAAGGGTTTAACTATTTAAAATAATTATTTGATCCAGGTCTGGCCCCAGTACAATTAAAATTCAGAAGGCCTATGTTCACATAATGCATTCCTGTGAACCTTTATAATTACACAAATTTGTCTCAAACAGTTTCTTCATCTCCATACTGCACATAGGAAATAAAATGCAAACAAGACAGTTGGGTGCATCACAAACTGAGACCCAATGGTTTAGTAGAAAACGTCATCTATCCCAAAACAGCCCACAATCTAAAGTTTCAGAACACTTTAAGTATTGTCATCTGCACTCTTAAAATGCTTACTTTATTGACCAAAGACATGGAAATATTTGCAATAAGCTGTGAGTAACCGTTCCTCTTCCATCAGTTATCTGAACACACCAAAAAAAAAAAAAAAAAAAAAAAAAACTCTAAACATACTGCGGTAAATTGTTCGCACACAATGAATGCATTGTTTATGGTTTTCAGTGTAAAAAGGGGGAAGTTACGGTGCTGTGAAAAAGTATTTGCCCTTTTTTGATTTCCTCTATTGCATATTTGTCACACTAAAAGGCTTCAGATCAGACAAAATTTAACACCAGACAAAGGGAAACAGAGTAACACAAAACACATATAATAATTTCATTTATTTAATCAAAAAACCAAACACGTATATCATGTATATGTTAAAAAAAAAGTAATTAGTTACTCAATAAACCATTTAATCAAATGTAATAATTAGATTTAGCTGATTGAACACAGCCAAACTTGATTGTAGCCAGCCCTGTTGAATCTAAATCTCGCTCATATAGAAACTTACCATCAGAACCACAGCAAGAGCCGTTATCTCCAAATGGCGAACATCACTTGGAACAGTGGTGAATCTTTCCAGGAGTAGCTGGCCTGCCAAAATTTCTCCAAGAGCATAGTGACAAACCATTCAGGAAGTCACAAAAGATCCCAGAAGAACATCCAGAGAATTGCAGGCCTCCCCTCCCTCAGCTAAGGTCAGTGTTCACAATAAGAATGAGTCTGGCCAAAAATGGGATTCATGGCGGAGAAGAAAGGCAGGAACCACTGCTAACCAAGAGAAACATCTATCGTCTCACATTTACAAGAAAGTACCTGGATGGTCCAGAAACCTATTGGGAAAATGTTCTATGGACAGATGAGTCCAAAGTGGAAATTTTTGGATGACACAGGTCTCATTATGTCTGGCAAAAAGCAAATACAGAATTTCACAGTAACAAACATCAAACTAACATGATGGTGGTTGTATGGTGGTGTGTGGATTCTTTGCTGACTCAGGAACTGGATGACTTGCCATTATTGAAGGAACCATGAATTTTGCTTTGTACCAGAAAGAAACAAAATAAAAGTTTTGCAGTGACCTAGTCAAAGTCCTAACTTGAAGCCAATGGGGAAGCTGTGGCAGGACCTGCAATGAGCAGTTGTTATGCTCGAAAAACTTCCACTTTGTCTGAATTAACGCAGTTCTGTGAAGAATGGGCTAAATTCTTGCACAGTGACATGAAATATGTCAAATTATAGTGATGTGATATGAAATTATAAGAAGTGTCTGGTTGCGATTGCTGCAACCAGTTATTAAGTTTCAGGGGGAAATTACTTGGATGTTTTAAAACTTTATTCATTAAATAAATGAAATAATTGAAAAAATGTGTTGTGTTTACTCAGGTTCCCCATGTCCAATATCACATTTTTTCTAAAACTTTGAAACTATTCAGTGTGACAAATATGCAATAATAGAGGAAATCAGAAGAGTGCAGATACTTTCACAGCTCTGTACAAACTCTACACATCTGTAAAAAGCACCATTTCCTAAAAACCTGTCTGTGTCACGGTTGAGGAGGGTGGGACGCAATTGCGGACCGAGGGGATCTAAAAGTTAACCCTGACGGGTAACCACAAAATCACCGAGCGATAGAAAGGGACAGGGGAAATACCAAATAAGGAGCCAAATAATCGCTCCCTCCACTCACTGAAACTTCTGTCAGTGGGCTCAGAAAACTAAAAGAAAGGAAACACCGCCACAGCGTAACTACCCAGAAAGAAAAACCCCACTAGAAAAACAGAGGGGAGTCACTTACGAAAGAAAAAGGACACTCGCCATCTGGCGGGTATAAAACAAAAGGAAAACTAAAGAGACGTGGGCAATATGTCCTCCACAGCACAAAGAGATAATCAAGTCAAGAACAAACTAAATGGTGATCAAATCTGGCAGATAGGATCAACATGGTAACTTCTGCCGATTCTTACACCCCTACACACCAAGAGTATGACAAACAATGAGTCTGCGCTGAACCCCAGAAATCAGGGGCTAGATATAGGCCTCCCACACCTGACCCTCATCAGGGACAATTAGCTCAAAGCAAATGCCTGTGAGGTGCCATCACTTCACCATAGCACTCACACACCTGCCCCTCGTCAGGGTCAATTAACCCACAGAATTCAGCGTGAGGGGTGCCACCACCTCACAGGACCCCCTCCCCTAAGGAACGGCACCCGACGTTCCTGCCGAGCCCGCGGGGAGGCGCCGACGGAACTCCTGGATAAGCTCTGGGTCCAAGATGTCCCTAGCTGGGACCCAGGTGCGTTCCTGTGGCCCGTATCCCTCCCAGTCCACAAGGTACTGCACCCCGCGTCCCACGCGACGACTGTTCAGGATACGCCGAACAGTGTAGGCCGGTAGACCGCCGACCAACCTAAGGGGGGGCGGAGGCCTGTCAGTTGGTGCCAGCGGGCTGGAGAGGACTGGTTTGAGGCGTGAGACATGGAACGTGGGGTGAATCCTCATGGACCGGGGAAGCCGGAGACGGACCGTGATCGGGTTAATTCTCCGAATAATCTTGAAGGGACCGATGTAGCGTGGCGCTAATTTGCGGGACTCAACCCGCAAGGGGAGGTCACGCGTGGAGAGCCACACCCTCTGGCCGACCCGATAGGACGGAGCCGGACGTCGACGTCGATCAGCATAAAGCTTCTGTCGCGCTGTCGCACGCTGAAGAGCTGCCCGAACCCGCCTCCAGGTGGCGCGACACCGCTGGATGAAACGTGCAGCCGAGGGCACCTCCGTATCTTTCTCCTGTTCTGGGAACAACGGCAGCTGATATCCGTACTGGCACTCAAAAGGAGAGAGACCAGTGGAAGCGTTCAACAAGGTGTTGTACGCGTACTCTGCCCAGATAAGTTGACTGCTCCAGGTGGTCGGGTTGGAGGAGACCAGACACCGAAGCGTTCTCTCCAGCGTCTGATTGGTGCGCTCAGTCTGACCGTTGGTCTCAGGATGGAACCCTGACGACAGACTGGCCGAAGAGTCCACTAGAGAGCAGAATGCCTTCCAGAAGCGTGAAGAGAACTGTGGACCACGGTCAGACACGATGTCTTGGGGTAGACCGTGGAGGCGAAAGACATGCTGGACAACAAGCTGGGCAGTCTCCCGGGCCGAGGGAAGCTTGGGGAGGGGAACGAAGTGAGCCGCTTTCGAGAATCGATCCACTATAACCATGATGGCGGTGGAACCATCTGACGGGGGTAACCTGGTGATAAAGTCCAGGGCTACGTGTGACCAGGGGCGACGAGGGATAGGCAGAGGCCGGAGGAGACCAGCCGGAGGACGTTGCGATGTCTTGTTCCGGGCACAAACTGTGCAAGCGGCCACAAACTCCCGCACATCCCCCTCCATCCGGGGCCACCAGAACCTCCTCTTAAGAAAGTCCAGAGTGCGGTGGACCCCCGGATGATTTGTAAGGCGGGACGAGTGACCCCACTGAAGAACCTGCGAGCGCACTCTATTAGGGACGAACCAACGGCCCGGAGGCCCCCCTCCCGGGTCCGGCTCCTGCTGCCGGGCCTCGAGAACCACAGCCTCGACCCCCCAGGTGAGTGGGGCGAGGATGCGGGTGACTGGTATAATGGGCTCAGGAGATCTGTCCCTGTCCGAACGGTCAAACCGACGGGAAAGTGTGTCTGGCTTCAGATTCTTAGAACCTGGACGGTAGGATAGGTTGAAGTTGAACCTATTGAAAAAGAGGGCCCACCGAGCTTGGCGAGGGTTCAGGCGTTTGGCCTCCTGGATGTAAGCCAGATTTTTGTGGTCCGTCCAGACCACAAACGGATGCTCAGCACCCTCCAGCCAGTGACGCCACTCTTCCAAGGCCAACTTCACCGCCAGGAGCTCCTTGTTACCAACGTCATAATTCCTCTCGGCGGGCAGGAGACGCCGTGAGAAGAAGGCGCAGGGGTGAAGTTTCTGGTCCTGGGGAAGCCGTTGGGACAACACCGCCCCAACCCCTACGTCAGAAGCATCGACCTCGACGATGAAGGGCAGAGAGGGGTCCGGGTGAATGAGGATGGGCGCGGTGGTGAACCTCCGTTTCAGCTCCATGAAGGCCTTTTCAGCCTGCAGGGACCAACTGAACCGGGGGGAGGTACCCTTAGTCAAGGCTGAGAGTGGGGCAGCGACAGAGCTGAACCCCCTAATGAAGCGCCGGTAAAAATTTGCGAAGCCCAGAAACCGCTGCACCTGTTTGATGGAGTCAGGCCGAGGCCACTCCAGTACTGCCTTGACCTTGCTGGGGTCCATCTGCACACTGCCCTGTGACACGATGTACCCCAAAAAGCTGACCGTGGAGGCGTGGAATACGCATTTCTCTGCCTTGACATAGAGTTTGTGTTCTAGCAACCTCTGCAGTACTTGTTTGACGTGGGACACATGCTCCTGATAGGTTTTTGAAGAAATCAGGATGTCATCCAGGTACACATAAACAAATAATTCGAGCATGTCCCTGAGCGCGTCATTTACTAGCGCCTGAAAGACCGAAGGAGAGTTCGAAAGACCGAAAGGCATGACAAGGTATTCGTAGTGCCCCCTAGGGGTGTTGAATGCCGTCTTCCACTTATCCCCCTCACGTATACGTACCAAGTTGTAGGCATTTCTGAGATCCAACTTGGTAAAGATGGACGCCCCCTGCAGGCGCTCAAATGCCGTGGTCATGAGGGGGAGGGGGTAGCGGTTTTTCACCGTGATTTTATTAAGTCCCCTATAGTCAATGCAAGGTCTAAGTCCCCCATCTTTCTTCCCCACGAAGAAAAATCCGGCCCCCGCTGGGGACGTAGAGGGCCGAATGAAACCAGCAGCTAGAGCCTCATCAATATAACTCTTCATAGCGGCTGTTTCAGGTCTCGACAAAGAAAACAAACGGCCCCTAGGGGGTGTAGTGCCCGGGAGAAGATCGATGGCACAATCGTAGGGCCTATGGGGAGGTAGGACGGAGGCCTTCTGTTTACTAAATACTTCACTAAGTTCAGTATACTCCACGGGGACCCCGATGAGAGCGGGAGAACCCGTAGACCCGAGAGAGATAGTACCAGAAGGGGCAGGGGACTCAAAAGACACAGGAGTTGAGAGCCTGCGGGGTTCAGAAGGGAAGGAGCCTCCAGGAGCAGGAGAGACAAGAGGGGTATCCAAAATAGGACTGGGGAACTCGAGATAGGAAGAGCTCATAGCAGCAGGGAACTTGAGGGACAAAGGACTGAGTTGAACCGAGTCTGGTTCAACACAACGAGACGCACACTTGGGACCCCAACTCAACACCGACCCCGAACTCCAATTAATATGAGGGTTGTGCTTAGAGAGCCATGGGTGTCCCAGAATGAGTGGTAACTCAGGTGACTCAATGATGAAGAACTGCATCTTCTCAAAGTGGTTGTCGATGCGAGTTTTAATGTGGCCCGTGCTTTTTTCAACCCTCCCTGAACCCAACGGTCGACCATCCAATGCCGTGATGTGAAGTGGATATGGGAGGGGAGATATAGGCGTGTTAAGGTTTCGGGCCAGGGTCGCATCAATAAAACAGCCAGCCGCCCCTGAATCTAAAAACGCGGGGAGGTTGTATTTGATATTACTCCATGATAATTCCACTGGTAGAAAGGTGCGGTTATTTGCTGCCGTGGGGGGATTATTCAGACCCGTCAGAGCTTCCCCCTGCTCTGACGAGTCTACTTTTTTCCCTGACTTCCTTTCTTTTGTATTTCAGGACACCTACGAATGTAATGACCCGCTTTCCCACAAAACAAACAGGACCCACTGCTCATTCGTCTTTCTCTCTCTACCTGAGAGAGCCGCGTGCGCCCTAATTGCATGGGTTCCTCGCGGTCCAGGGACCTGCTGAATGATTCGGGTGTTCTCTGAGGGATGGTAAACCCCCGCCCCGAAATGGAGCGGGAGTGAGCGCTATTTCTCTCTCTGTTGCGTTCACGGATCCTATTATCAATCCGAATGGCTAATGAAATCAATTCCTCGAGTGTGTCAGGAATGTCGCGGGTGGCTAATTCATCTTTAATTTTCTCTGACATGGCATGCATAAAGATTGCCGTCAGGGCTTTCCTGTTCCACCCTGATTCAGCAGCTAAAGTGCGGAACTGAATGGAGAAGTCAGCTACGCTGGTTGAGCCCTGTTGTAACCCAATAAGTCGTTTAGCTGCCTCCTGGCCGCTTATGTCGTGGTCAAAAACTCTACTCATTTCAGCCACAAAAAGGGTGGAATCCGAACAGATAGGAGTTTGCTTCTCCCACACAGCTGTAGCCCATGAAAGAGCCCTATCTGAGAGAAGTGATATTATGTATGCTACCCGGGCTCGTTCTGTGCGAAACATGGAGGGTTGTAATTCAAACACCAAGCTGCATTGGGTGATAAACCCTTTACATTTTCCTGGATGCCCGTCATACCGACCAGGTGTCGGCATTATGGGTTCACGGTCTGTGATTTGCCCATGGGGCGGGGCTGGAGGTGCTTGTTGGACTGCAATGTTTGGTGCTTGGACTGCAACGGGTGGAGCTGGCTTCTGTAAATGGGCCAGTATTTCTTTTAACAAGTTGGCATGAGAATTCTGTTGTTCAGTGATGGTACGAAGGATCTGCTCATGGGAGCCCAACATGACTCCCTGTGCGGCGATCGCCTGTCCATGCGCCGCTAGTTGGTAATCAAGCGCAGAAGGGTCCGCTGGGTCCGGGCTTGGCAGACTCATTCTGTCACGGTTGAGGAGGGTGGGACGCAATTGCGGGCCGAGGGGATCCAAAAGTTAACCCTGACGGGTAACCACAAAATCGCCGAGCGATAGAAAGGGACAGGGGAAATACCAAATAAGGAGCTAAATAATCGCTCCCTCCACTCACTGAAACTTCTGTCAGTGGGCTCAGAAAACTAAAAGAAAGGAAACACCGCCACAGCGTAACTACCCAGAAAGAAAAACCCCACTAGAAAAACAGAGGGGAGTCACTTACGAAAGAAAAAGGACACTCGCCATCTGGCGGGTATAAAACAAAAGGAAAACTAAAGAGACGTGGGCAATATGTCCTCCACAGCACGAAGAGATAATCAAGTCAAGAACAAACTAAATGGTGATAAAATCTGGCAGATAGGATCAACAGGGTAACTTCTGCCGATTCTTACACCCCTACACACCAAGAGTATGACAAACAATGAGTCTGCGCTGAACCCCAGAAATCAGGGGCTAGATATAGGCCTCCCACACCTGACCCTCATCAGGGACAATTAGCTCAAAGCAAATGCCTGTGAGGTGCCATCACCTCACCATAGCACTCACACACCTGCCCCTCGTCAGGGTCAATTAACCCACAGAATTCAGCGTGAGGGGTGCCACCACCTCACAGTCTGCTTACCAAATTATTGATATCAAAATGATGTCAAATTACTACAACACTCACACTCATCAATATACTTTACAGAAACTAGCCATATCCCAATGCATTGTGTGGGTGTGTGAAGTAGTGTTGGGAAGTTCGATTCTTTAAAATGAATCAGTACATTTGGGTCAGTACATCAAAATGTATCAAAATTTCAAGTTTTTGAGTCAAGTTAGTTTCACATACTTGACCATTAATAAAACACACACTTGACAAATATAGTATTCACTTTTTAGTCCTCCCTCTCCGGCTCTAGCTGAAATTATACACTTACAGCTCCTGGCAAAACATAGGTTCTCACAACAATGAAGCATAACAGTTCGGAGAAACCATATTTTTTCATCTTGCCTAGATACTACTAGATCAAGCTTCTTCTTTAAAAGAACGTGCGCTCTATAACTAGTGAGGTTAACAGCTCCAGTCAATGCACACACAGCCAACTCTCACATGGTGTGAATTCACTCTTAGTTCGATAACTATCTACACAGAAGCTACTACCAAGCACAGTTTACAACTATAACACTCGAACATGTTTAGCTACTGTAACAACATTGATTCCGCAATATTGGTCTTAATCTTGCTGTGCCGGCTAGGACTCAGGGAAAGTAGGTGGCGGTAACTGGTAGCTACAGTATGAAACTTGAATGAAAGTCTAGCGGTGGCGATGACTGATGAGGTCTCGACTATACATAGTTGCATAAAAAGTTAGAAAGCTGGTCTTCATTACTTAGTATGTAAAATACATAGGCTATGTAGCCTATATTTGTTAGTGTAACCAACTGAAGTCCCAGAGGGGTTTTGTATTGTAATTTTGTTCATTTTCCTATTTATGTATTTATTTAAATTATTCTGTATTCATATTATTATTATTATTATTATTATTATTATTATTATTATTATTATTATTATTATCATTATTCATATACATTTGTTGATCTTACAATAGGCTAACATAAGCTTCATTATATTAACTCTGATTTGATCCATATTTTATATTCATATATTTCCATTTTTCTTGATTTGTTGTTGTTGACATAAAGACTTGCAGTTATGGCCAACATAATTGAATTGTTTAAAATCTGTTCGCATTATATAATTAAAAGGACAAGTAAAATAATATAGCCTGCTAGGCTGTATCCATTGGGTTTTGTTTAGAGAAATGCTAATTTATTTCTTACCAAATGAGGAGAATATGCTCTGATATCACTGTTTAAAAAGTTCAAGTTGTCATCAAAGTTGTCCTTAAATGTCATTATATACATTAACGTGACATTATTTTTCACAAATCTAAACACTTTTTTCACCGAACATCTAGCATTTCCTCTTCCTGTTTGCTCGCATCTGCTCACACAAGCAGAGATGGGCGAAGACACATCAAAATGTATCTTGCTACAAAATACAAAATACCCCTCAACTAAATGTATCAAAATAAAATACAAAATACTGGAACCAGAAAATGTATCAAGATACAATACATGGATTTTGTATTTTCAAAATACATTTGTAACACTGGGTATTCTGGATTTGCTAAAAATGGCAGAACATTCAGATTTTTATAATGTATGCAAGGCTCTGGTGAGAGTTTGAACCATACAGGAAGGAAGAACAGGAAGTATAATGCTACTGTATATGCATATGCCTGTACTGTGTATGTACATATTTTACCCAGGCATAAACACACTTGCACACATATCTATGCGTGCACACAAGAACACTCACACCATTTTCACACAGTATATCCCCAAAATGCCAGACAGATTTTACTTTACTGTTCAACCTTTCTTCTTGGGCTTTAAATGAAGAAATCACTAGAAATAACAAGAAGCTGTGTTCAAATACTTGAATTAAATGCTTCAACAGAGCTTTTTTTTTACCAACTGCTTGCTTCATTTTTTAATTGATCTTCTGTCATTCAGCAATCAAACATGCACAGTATAAAACCTGTGAGTAAAAAGGAACAAATCACCAGTGGTGGTAAACAAAAACGATACTCAAGAACAAGTATTGTTACATTATAATTATATTGACTCAACGTTTTACATTGGTGGCACTGATGCACCTAACTTTTTCATTCGCACCAGCACATGATTTAGGTGCGCCCAAAAAATTGCAGCTCATTCGTGTCACAAACAGCAAAATCTATCTACACAAAATTCACGAACTCTGCTTTGCTCAAAGGACTGCATAATTAATTTTTATTGCAAAATGTGGATCATAACACAGCTACATTCACAGTTTATACTGCTCACCCAACTCTGCGCAGATCAGCACACCTCTGTCTGCCGTGACAAGTTTGTTTACATTGTCTTGCCCTCCCACAGACAGCTCAGCTGCTGCCAGTATCCCTAGCTAGCTAGCTAGCTAGCTGGCTCACTCACTTCTTTAGCCACACAGGTATCGAGTTTTTATCTTTAGCCTTTACCTATGGCTTTCAACATGTGTACATTCTAAAAAGTAAGATATATTTTATATAGTTATTGCAGTTCAGATAAAATGTTAACCTTGACGGACAGTCCACTGCACTGGTTTAGGCAGGAGGAAGCATGTGCTGGCTTGCTTGGGGGGGGGGGGTATTTACCCGATTTTTTTTTTTTTAATGAATCATGGAGAAAGTAAGTTCAGCCCTGTCAAATACAAATTACGAAATACTCAAAAGTAATTGAAATACATATTTCAAATACAAGTAACAGAAATACTGTCCATCTCTGCACACAAGGCATTAGTAGGCCTATGCTATACACACGGTGAGTCTCTCAGTGTGCTACTTTTTCAAGTACATTTTAGCCTACATTTAAAAATCAAAGGTCCTCAAGTTAGGTAACACAAGTTACAAAATTGTTCGCAACCAACAAAGGATTGATTATAACAATATAATCTATAGGCTATTTTATTAAAAGAGCACAATATTTAGCTGTGTGGGACAACTTCTAATGAATGCGTAGCTTTATTGGTACAGAATTTGTTGGGAAATGCCTACTGAAAACATCATTTATGTTTTATTCACACAACATTATATCATGCAGTCAAAGAGCTGGGTTAAGTTGCTTTCAGTTTTACACAGGCAAGTGTTTGTCATTGCAATCCGAAAGTGAGGGAGGGAGAGTGGTAGGGCTCTAGCAACTGCGTAGCTAGCTCATTGCGGATCTGGTTCCTTCGCGTATTTGTTCTTCAACTTTTCCACTTCTTTCAGTTTAGGGACTGTTACTTTTGATCACACAGGCGGGAGGGGCTCAGAGAGCACACCCTGCTCAAACATTACATTACATTGCAGGCATTTGGCAGACGCTCTTATCCAGAGCGACGTACAATCAAGCGGATCAATGCTGTCATTGGCTAATTACTGGTAAATAGCCCAATGGTGAAAATTGTTTAATAGGAGTAGCTGCAGCTTCAGTGAATCGTAAGTTTGCAATTTACTGAGAGCTGAGCCAAATGAATAAATCTTTACATGGAGATGAGTCAGTATAATTCATTCAAAAGGAATGAATCATTCACAAACGACACATCACTAGTGTGAAGTTACATCTGAACTCAATGTAACACTGCCGTTGTACCCTTGAGCAAGGTACTTAACCTGCATTGCTTCAGTATATATCCAGCTGTATAAATGGATGCAATGTAAAAATGCTATGTAAAAGCTGTGTAAGTCGCTCTGGGTAAGAGCGTCTGCTAAATGCCTGTAATGTAATGTAATGTAATATATCAATGTTTGTAATGAATGAGTCTGTGGTAACTGCAGTCATTTCCATGGGAAACCTTGAAAAGTATGGCTGGGGTATCCCCTAAGAATGTACACTGACACTGTGTTCCTATGTTGATATTCAGAAATGAAGTTTTCCTCTGAATAAATTTCTGACCACCTGTTATTGTGGCAGTCTTTATATGATCATGGTTATTTTTTAAAGCGTATCTGATGTATGCAAAGTAGGGACTGGCCTTTTTGTATTTGAAAAATACCAAATGTTCTGGATTTTCTTGAAAGGTTCTATACCTTTTGATAACCCCAGTATATTCACTGTATATTTTTGTTATGCTCTTGCAAAACAGTGTCATTCAATACACTGAATAGCCTGGATTCAATCACCATTTGTCCATAACTTTGACTTGTTAGTAACAAGTGCCACTGTTTTATTCAAAAATACAATTTGGTGAGTTATTAGTTTGGCAAGCCACAGTTTAGGGAATTTAAATTCAGTTCAAGATAGTTGAACTGCCCAAACTGTGATGAATAAAACCAACAGTAAACGTGTAATAATTAAGGGCAAACGTTGATTTCCTCGCCTGCTCGTCTTGTGCCTCTCGGTGCTAACTCCAGGTTGGTTAGCTTCAACTAACTCAGCGCACATGTGAAGCTTGCCTGGTTATTGCCTGTCATAAGAATAGTAAAGCACCATCAGACAGGATACTTTTGATGATGTAGATGTTCCCCCTCCACTTAAATTTAGCAAAACTATCAACTGTATATTTAGAACTATCAACCTTGTAGCCATTTTGTTTAGATATGCAACCATGTTTATAATGTAACCATAAAGGCAAGATCTTGCACAACAAAAAGACAAGCGCGAATCCGCAATAGCTGCGACTGCACACGCGCATGCATCCATGTGTGCATGCATCCACGTACACACCCTCACACAAAGACGTGACCTCTTCTTTGGCTCATGACCAACCATTCCACAAAATCTTGTGCAAATCTGTGAATCCATTCGGGAGTTATGCGCCTTTTTGTGATAGGCCACGCCCATCGGCACGCCCCCTCTTGGTCAATCGGCCTGAAAGTTACTCAGCTCTACCTTTGGTCATGACTAACGTCCATGCCAAATTTCAGCCTCCTGGGGCGAAAAACTGGCCGCTATGTGGTGGGACACTTTTGTGGACCAACCGACCAACCGACCAACCAACTGACTGACAGACAGAGCTAAAGAGCTGTGGTCGCAGTTAATAAATAGGACGTGTCTAGAAGGGAGTAAAAAAAAAAAGTAAACTTTCTACAAATGGTTCTTTGTAAGACTCAACGGCTTCCTAGGAACTACACAGACATTTGCAAATGTGTGTAGCAATAACTGACAAAGCAATTATTAAACACAAGGGCAAGACAAACGATAGTGATGTGGTTAAGTCCATTTCAGAGTTGGACATAGCTGTAAAACATAGTTCTACATCACTTTGGTATGTGTTATTTGATGGAACTGAACTAAACTATATTTATTTCCTGTCTAATTTAAAGGGAAGTATAATAAATATGGATTTCATTGAATATTCTGTTCAATTTCTTAAGTTAACCTTTGTCTTCATTGAATTTTACCTGCTGTTGTAATTGTTTTAGAATGAAATTTTATCTACATTAAACACTTAAAAATGAACCCATATTTTTCTTATATCCAGACCTGCATTTAAAAGCGAAGATGTTTACAATTAATTGCAGCTTACCAAAAGTCAAAGCAGTATTTGCCTGTTTGTGTTACGGCAACATTAAGGCTTGCAACATTGAGGTAGATGCGATACCAACTGTAAATAGTATAGGTCCTCATAACTTTACCTGTTCTGGAGAGCACCAATCAACAGAAGCAGTCTATAGGTGTTCACCTCAGTTCCTGCATTTTCAGTTCAGTCTAGTATCAAAAGTATGACGCACACATAACACATCAATGGAGAAAGGCAGATATTGATATGACTGATGAAATGAAAACAAATGGAACTTTGACAGCTGTCCAGTACACATACTACAGATGAGCTCTAAGTACAGGGTCCTTCAGCCTAAGCGCGTTTAAGATAATATCATTAGCAAATAACATTACCTACATTTTGAGAAAAGACTCCAGCTTCTATTATCAGTGCTAAGTACCATTGTCATAATTACTTTTCAAATTAAATTTTTCATTCACCAATTTTGTATGATTTTGGTCTGATGCTGCATGTTATCTATGCATAGATTTTATATACAGTCAAATATTTTCATATTATGTGTATATGAAACACACACACACACACACACACACACACACACACACACACAAACGCACATACACCCATTCACGCACACACATGTATACTAATGAGCACAAGATGTGTATGGAAGAAAGATATAATGCATAATTCAAACAAAACCAACTAAAGGACAGTGCAACAGCATTCATTTGCATTGGTTGCTGGTACTCCATGTCTGTGTTATATCCAGTTTTTTATTTTTAATTTGAAAAATAACTTACATAAATCTCTGTACTCAACCATACTTTGCCAAGACATAGCCTCAGCATGAACACATTGCAACAGAAAAAAAGGCCTGTGGCCTGTGTTTTCAATTATCCCATTATTGTTTTTTGATTGTCTCGTTTTCCCTTCCCTCTCTGTGGCCTGATTGTTCATTGTGCCCTCCTGTGTCTCGTCTGCGTCGTGTCTATTTAAGTTTCCCTTCCCCCTGACTCAGGTGCTGGATCCTTGCGTGTTGGTTTGTCGGTTTGTTGCTAGTTTGTTGCCAGTTTGTTGCCTGTTACCCATTTCCCTGCCTGCTCTGCTCTTTGTGTTTTTGGAATTTTTGTATTTTTGTTTCCCTGTGGGTTTTTGAAGTTTTTCCTTCTGCTTTTGTGAAAGCTGCCCAGCGAGGCTTTGTGTTCCCTTTGTTCCCTTTTCCAAGTAAAATCGTTGTTCTCCCTACCTTTGGAGTTTTTGAGGTTTTCCCTGCACTCTGCTTCTGGGTGGCGATGTTGAGAGTTTGACTTGCTTAGTAGGTGGGATTTTCAGGTGATATACTCAGGAATTATACAGTTCTTCATATGCACATTTACATTTGCATGGACAGTCAGTAATAGGCCTGATTGTACATTGTACACACATGCACACATACAGTACTCATATACAGTAGCTTTGGAAAAAATAAATGAATGCATTTTGCATTAATCTACACAAAATACCCCATTATTACATATATTACATATTATATGCATTTTCCAATTTTATTCTAATTGAAACTTAGAAGTGGACAAACGAGTCGAAAGTAGAACTTTTTGGACAACACAGGTCTCATTATGTCCGGCGAAAAGCATATGCAACATTTCACAGTAACAGTGAAACAATTCTTAAGGAGAATGTCCAGTCATCTGTCCATGAGCTGAAGCTGAAGTGTAATTGGGTTATGCAGCAAGACAATGATCCAAAACACAAAAGCAAATCCACATCTGAATGGCTGAAAATAAACTAAAATTTTTGGAGAGTCAAAGTCCGAACTTAAAATGGAGATGCTGTGGCAGGACCTGAAACAAGCTTTTCATAACAATTTTCCTGAATTAAAGCAGTTTGGCAAAGAAGAGTGGGCTATATTTTTGCCATAGCATTGTAAAAGGACTGATATCAAATTATGGAAAGCATTGATTACGATTATTGCTGCTAAAGGTGATGCAACCAGTTATTAAGTTAAAGGACGTAATTACCAAAAAATAATGAAATAATACTTTTAAAAGTGTCTTGTGTTCATTCAGGTACATTTTGTCTAAAGGTCAGTAATCATTCAGTGCGACAAATAACGGAGGAAATCGGGAAAAGAAAAACAATTTTAAAATCAAAATACAAGGAAATGCTGCAAGAGAACCTGCTTCAGTCAGCTAAAAGACTGGAGCTAGAGAGAAAGTTTACCTTTTAGCAGGACAATAATTCCAAGAACAAGGTCAACATGACACAATGGGGAATGGCCGAAAGTATCATCCAACCAACCTGAACAGCCTGGTGCAAATCTGGCAAGAAGAATGGGAAGACATCACTATCAAACTGTGTGCAAAGATGGTAAATATTTGCCCATAAAAGGCTTGCTGTTATTGCATTTTAATTTTCTTTAAAATATCTACTGACAAATAATTAATTTTGGCTTTGAAAATTTATCATTTTTCATAAAAATTTTCAAATGTTCTGAATACTTTTGTAAGGCACTGTATAATGTAATTCCCCATTTTCAAAACTTATACTGTATCTTTCCTTGCCTCCCCAAATAATGCACTGAGCGGGCCTAGTGCAGTCAAAATATATGTCAGCTAACCTATACTTTACAAGAAATGTATTTTGACTAGACCTAGAAACCAATGAAAAACCTAAGCATGTACCATTGGTCATGTGGTTTAACCTGCAAAATACTATCAGAAGTTTATGGCATCACTTTAGCTGTGTATTTTTTCTTAATTCTTAAGATGGTTCTCCTAGATGGTCTATTTATGAATTGTTCATGATATATATTCTCTGAACTTTCCCCCCTTATATGTTTACAAAAAGAAATACTATAATTGACCGGAAATTTGTAACAATAAGACCAAGAGTAAATCACACCTCCCATTTCAGTTTTTTATTTCTCCTGATTTGCAACAGTGACTGGCCGACTTCAAATGCTCTGTGGTAGATTTCCACATTCTTTCTGAGGAAGTAGTCATGTGCCTCTTAAGTGTAAGAAAACAGCCTAGAGCATTGAACATCACAGGCCCTTTACCATTCTATGACATACCACAGAAAACACCAGAACAAGCCACTTTCGCATTCTAATAAGTATTTATTTTATATCCACTGTACACTTCTTATAACTGATTTATACATGATGGGGTCCCTTGTAAATTCACCCCAAAAGCGCCTCTAAACGCAAAGACGATATTCTGTACATGCATGGAATAAGGTTGATTTTACAATGCTGAAAACTGAAGTGCCACAACAGAGTGATCTGTATGTGGATTACCACATCGTGACGTGTCGAAAATAGTAACTGTCAAGTGGAATCTTTGCAAAGCTTATCTCTGAAGTTGGCAGGAGCTATGCTACATTAGAGTGAGAAGTTAGCCAAACTACTGTATTACTGTATAACCTATACTGTATACTACTGTATGTAATCGGCAAGGTATCCCCAGCCTCATCTCTCCTTAGCGCCTCCTCTGGCTGATTAAGCTCTTATGGCACAGACAAATACACAGACTTCTGGCAAAGTAGCACGGGCAGCTCTGCTCCCAGACTGCTGAGCGAAAAAGAAGTGATCAGCGGGCTTCGGGTGTTACAGATGATGCACATTCTAGTCTAATTTTTCCATTATAGAGATGGTACTTTTCAGCAATGGGATCATTCCAGTGCTATGGTTTCAATTTCCAAATCAAAGTGAAGAAAAGTTTGGGAAAATCTGAAACCCATTGTATTAATTATTATGAAGTCAACTGAAATACAAGCCCACATCCAACAGGGACACCCAACTGCCAACTTTTGAATTCATCTTCAAGTCAGGTTAGTTGTACAGTGTCATCCTTTTGGTGGCGAAAAAATATCGGGAACCAGAAGCTTGTCTATAAAAAGAAAGTAAAGGGTATTTAGAACACATCAGATGAGACTGGAAAACCAAGACAATTGACAGGCAATTGGGCCTTTCTATAACTTATGAGTGACTGCAAATTATGAAATTACACTCATGAAGAGTAATAATGCTTTTGTTGTTAGTAACCTTGTCTTCAGATACTTACTGTATTATGTGAAGAATTTGACCATTGAATTTTTGTCAACTGATTTGAACATTCAAAGTTAGAAACAGTTAAGTTCCGGAATACCTCCATTCCCGAATAATGCAAATCAATTATAGGAATCATTACTTGTATTACTCTAGCCCATATTGATATTTTTCTCCTATTATTTTGTAGCTGTTAAAATACTAATAACAATGCTAATTACCAATATTAAACCAAGTCACCAGCGTGACCTAAGTAGAACATTCATTTTTCTACATCTGTTTTCCAAAATAGTAATATTACAAATGGTAAATTGAAACGACATAAAGACTGTATGTGTGAACAGCTTGCTTTTAATTCCCTTATTTTAGATGGATGCAAGATAAAGTTAAAAATGTTTGTAGAGTTTTCATTAATGGAAAGTGTGTCTCCTTTTAATGCTTATTTTTTTGCAACAGCGATGCATTGTTAAATAAGAAAAACATACAATTTATTATTCTACTTCAGGTAGGATATGCCCTGTTAATGCACTGTCTGAGTGACCAGGAAGTCTATGGGATCTATCCTACACCTGGTGCAAAGCGGCGCCAAGTGCAACGCAAGTGTCTTTGCTTCGCAGTTGTCATTTTCCCGTCCAGGGCCCACGGTGTTTAAATAGAAAATGTACTTGCGCTTATCTGAGCGTCCATGGGCGTGTTGGTCTTAAAATGAGGTGTGGTCAGGCGCATTGTTGGCGCATTGCCATCTTGAGGCAGCAGAAAGCGATTGCGCGATTGACCAACAAAAACCTGGTCTTAAGTCAATGGCGCAGGATTTTAGATCCATTTCCTCTGCAGAGAAGCGTTCTTTCCTACTACTTGGCAAACCCGCTATGATAATTGCAATCTGCCAAGGTGCAAGAGCACCTGGCTTTTAAAGGGAATGGGAGATGACACTCTGATTGGTTTATTTCATGTTACATCCAAAACACACCTATGATTAGTTAAGAGACTAAGTACAACCCCTTTGAACCATGCGCCTTACTTTGCGCTCAGATTATCCACCGTTAAACTAGCAAAAGTGAATTTGGACACGCCCTAAATGAACTTGCACCATGCGCTTTAGACCGTGCGCTTAGATAGTTAAAATATAGCCCTATAAGCCCAGAGTCCTACTCTATGAAGATTTGTGTATAATTCCATACACTGAAAACGTTCACATTAATAACAATTGCACACGGTAAATGCATATGGCTAGAACATAGTGTTGGCACAGTTGTCATACAGTGAGTACCATAATGTTTGGGACAAAGGCATTTTTATTGATTTAAACAATTAAATCAACTGTTTGATATAAACAATTAATATGTGGATAAAGCGCATATTTTCAGCTTTTATTTAAGGATATTTTTATACATGTTGATTTCATCATGTAGAAATTATAGCACTTTTTATAAATAGTCTCCCCATTTCAGGGCATCATAATTTTTGAACAAATGGCTTTACAGGTGTTTCTGATTAGTCAGGTGTGTTCAACTGCTTCCTTAGTGCAAGTATGAAAGAGCTTTCAGAATGTAGTTGAATTTAAAAAAGTATTTGTCCCAAACATTATGGTGCTCACTGTATGTGGGTCAAACTGGTTTAAAACAAAGAGTTGCTGATCTGAATTTTCAAGAGATACAAACCTTTTTCAAAAGTGTTTTCGGAACACTTCTTGGGTCATTTAACTTAGTCTTCGATCTCCCCCGGAGAATTTTTGCATGCAGGTACTGAACCCTCTTGTCTGCGTTTTCGCCGTAGAACTCCGCAGACACGAGCAGCTTCAGCTGTGTGAGTTTGCCAGAGAGGAGCCCCAGGACTACCAGGAAGATGAGAATGGCGGCCAGCGGAACGACGGACTGATAGAGCAGAAGGCTGGGCTCAGGGAGACACTCCTTCTCAAACAGGGCCACGGAGAAAGAGAAATCCTCCCTTTTATGGCTTCCTGATATAGGGATGCCAATGATAGATACGTCTGCCTAAGATATAGAGGTTGTAGGATTGAAAATCATTAATTTGTCTAAAAAATCAAAAAAATCAAAAAATACTTTAACACTGTGTATTAACAATTCAAAAAAACATTTGTATGTTCAATGAACCGAGCCTCTTGTCTGTTTAAAAATGATGGGCTTTGCACCAAAATAACATTTGAATAAATTGAAGCAAATATTATTATTGCTCTTGAAAAAGTTTTTTTTACCAGGTGTGTATTTTTATCATTTTTATAATAGCCAAGCTAATAATGTTGTATTAGAAAAGAAAAACTAAAGCTTTACATAAAGTGTAAAATCTGACAAAATTCATTGCACAAAGTGTGGGGCAAAGCATTGTGGTTAAATTGAATGAAGGTCTTTGACACAAGTTCAAGAAGCACATTGTACTTACCCTCACACTCATCACCAAAGGAACATGGAATGGCTCTATCTGTTCAAGGTGCTTTCTGATGACTACAATAAACCAGTAGAGAAGGCCGTCGACACCAATTAATAAAACCCAGATGAGGAGATTAGTGAGAACTGGAATGCAGAACTTCAGCATCACTTTCCCTTCCTTGATTGACAGACGAGGTGATGGAATAGCGATGTAGCGCTTGACTTCCTTCTTTGTCAGGGGAAGGACGTGAGGCTTGCCCTCGGCCTTTTGCTTCTCGTCATACTGAATGAACTTGCCGGTGATGAAGGTGTTCTGAAACTCACTGTTGTAGAAATACTTTCTAAGGTACAATGCTGTGAAGATGAACAGCACAATCATACCCAGGGCAAAGAACACATTCTGAAGAACATACGATGCAGTGTTCATGACAAATAGCATGTTTTCTGCTGTTTCGTTGAGCGCCTGGTGTGCTTGTTGAAGTTTCTCGCGGAACTCCTTTGAGTCGGTCTTGTGAGCGACGCTAAATTCAGAGGTAAATTTGACCACCCCAAGGTCTGTGAACCCTTTGAGTTGGTCAGCAACCCATTTTAAGATGTTAATGTAATTGCTGAGTGGTGTGAAGTCAATGTTAAGACTCTCTTTCTCCAGGTTACATTGCATGCTTCTGGCCAGTTCTTTAAGATTGCCAAATGTGTTCTGAACATTCCGGAAGACCACCAGGCCGGTTCCTGCAGTTATGAGCAGGTTCCTTCCTTGCTGCATGCCACAGGAGATCAGGAACAGAATCCCAAAGCAGCGAACGCGTTTGGAGAAGAACAGCACAGTGGTCACGACCGCCAGACATGTGCCTGCAATGGCACCTGAGAGCACCACGCCATACTTCAGAGAATAATGGAGACACAGGATGAGGAAGGTGTTGAAAATGAGGCTGATGATGAAACAGACACTGAAGTGAAGGACGTTTTTTCTCCAGCCTTTCCTGTGGCCAGACATGTAAAGCAATGCAATGGCAAACCAGGCTTGCACTAAGTGCTGTCTCCATCTTTTGCTTCCAGTTTCCATTTTGGAGACAGATATTTAATAGAATTACAGCTCTTGAATTTGAAGCACCAAACCTGTAAAATTAAAGGAACAATAAAATAGATAAACCATGAAGGCTTGATATTCATTTTGGGAGTTCTTCTATCCACAGCTCATTTTTCAGTAGAAAACACGAGTCAATGACATATATTGGACGAGAAAACAAAGCATCACCTCACTAACATTACTGTGCACCCCTTGTTTGCTAATGTGGACCAAGATTATCTGATTCATTTGAAGAAAAAAAAATAGGTGCCCATGGAAAAGAAGGTTTGCAACAGTGTCTGAGAAAGCACTTGAGGTTAGCTATTGAGCTGCTAAGACTGGCTAAGACAGAAAACGCATACACCACTGCTGAGTCAGTGATATTACGACATGTAAAGCTAGTAATATGACTGACTGGGGAAAGGGGGGACTTTCTTTTATTTGTTTTCTGAATTCTGTATATTGTGAGATTTTGACATTTTTGTGTTGTATGTGGGTGGGAAAGTTACATTGTAGGAAAATCACAACATTGTTACCACTTGAGTTTGAGCCTAAACAGTCATAATTATCAAACAAACACTTCTTTTATTAATCCTTCCCTTGGGCTTGAATAGGAATTTCTGCATGGATGCATGAATGTTTTGCATATAATGATCAAATCAGTTAATTACGTTAGGTATTATTGCTAATTATAACTGATAATTATGCAAAGACCCATCTGCTGTCAGTTAGGCTATAGCCTGCTTGTATCAGGTTTAGGACCAAAGATACTCACTCATGCTGGGCTGGAATATTGACTGTCTCTCTCTCACACATTCACATTGCTCTGCACTTCTGAACAGATCTTGGCTCATACGAATACAGTCTGAAAGTGCTTTCATTATTTTTTGATTAGGATGGCCCTTTTTTAAGATGTATGAGTTAATGATAGCGCTTGACCAGCTGCACGGGGAATTTTAGCATGAATGTTCTTTAAATAAAAAGCAGTAATATGAACTAAGATCTGCCTACACACCAAGAGGATGGCGATACATTTTGTGTAGCTGTTACATTACAAATAAGATGTAAAAAAAATCCAAACCGCATGCCCATAAGAAAGCAAAATCCAAGAAGAGATCTCATAATTGATTCTTTCATTTCTCCTGGACACAAATTAGCTATTTTTAATACTAAGGTGAGACCAAAGGCTTTTTCTCATACTTCTCAAATTCAACTCAGGAGAAACAGCCACATATAATCTCGTTTATGTCTTACTCTGATCAAAACAAGAGCTCTCTAAATGATCTTAAATAAGTCTAATTTAGGTCTCCTGAACATAGGACCATGAGATCAGAGAAAGAGCTCAAAGAAAACTCCTAGGATCTCATGATTCTTCTCAAATATGCCTCAGTTTTCTCACAGTGACCTCATGAGAAACAACCACATCTCAATTCAATATCCATCCTCTCATTATCTCCTAAGGGGGTTTTAGGAGCAACAATTCAGATTGAAGTGATCTCAAAAAGATGTACATTTAAGATCTTACTACTTTCTCAAGAGTTAAAGAAAAGACTATCTTGAGCAAAATATTTTTCCTCTGGGTGTTCACTTTATGCTCTGTGTTTTCTGAATAAGGCATGACATCTAACTATACTAATCATAAAATTGTACAATTATGAAGATATGAAACCACTCTTGGGGCAGTACAACATAAAGCATCGTGACTGCAGATTTCCTATGCTTCCTCTAGAACCCATAACAAAATAGAATTTTATCTCAGTGCATTTCCTTTTGTATTTTCTTGACAATGCTATATGTAACTAGGGGTATAGCAGGTTATAGGTCTATGAATATATGACTAAGTATAGCCTGTGTATGGAAGGCTATACACAGTCCAATTATTTAAGAATCAGCTTCTTTTTCACGTAGTCTATTCTGTGCTTTCAGTTTAAAAGTTATATTAAAAAGTTATTTCTATTTTATGGAAAGCTATTGAAGCATCTACAGATAAAATATTTATAACTAAAGTTAATAAACCTTTACAAATGTAACAATAACAATAATAATAAATGATTATTCTTATTATTATTATTCATACTGTTGCTGAATAATTATTAATAATACTAAATTAGCTGAAGTTCAGCAAAATCAGTCAGTGCAGTATTACATCAATGAAAACGTTTTCATATGCACCATGTAACCCATTATCAGTCAGTTTTGAAAGGAATATGTTGTAATACTGGTGCAGTGTCACCAGGTTTTCTGAGCCTAACTCCCTTGGTAAAGCTGTTTTAATGTTTCCATCTTTTATAAAAGATTGAATTGAAATGCACATATGAAATGCACATATGAAAAGTACTCACAGCCTTTGAAAATAGTTTTGCTAGCTGACAATGATGAGTCATAATTAATTATTTTTAACATTACATACATGCATACAAACATACATACTTTCATACATACATGAATACATACATACATGCATACATACATTTGCTAAATTCAAATGAAAGTATATTATTCAAATACCTGCCACACTCTTCGTGTCCTTTTTCATTAGAGAACAACTTGTGTCTCTTTCTTTTTCTTCTCATGGCTGAAAAACCACAAAACCTCCTCAAAGTCACACCTCATGATTTAGTAGTCAGCCTTGTAGTCACATCCTATGCACCACAATAAGCCTTATGCACACACTTTTTCCCTGACACCCTTAAGGTATTTATTGACTAATTTATTGACTGAATAAAATTCTGACCACCTGTTATTGTGGCAGTCTTTATATGATCATGGTTATTTTTAGAGCATATCTGATGTATGCAAAGTAGGGACTGGCCTTTTTGTATTTGAAAAATACCAGATGTTCTGGATTTTCTTGAAAGGTTCTATACCTTTTGATAACCCCAGTATATTCACTGTATATTTTTGTTATGCTCTTGCAAAACAGTGTCATTCAATACACTGAATAGCCTGGATTCAATCACCATTTGTCCATAACTTTGACTTGTTAGTAACAAGTGCCACTGTTTTATTCAAAAATACAATTTGGTGAGTTATTAGTTTGGCAAACCACAGTTTAGGGAGTTCAGTTCAAGATAGTTGAACTGCCCAAACTGTGATGAATAAAACCAACAGTAAACGTGTCATAATTAAGAGAAAACGTTGATTTCCTCGCCTGCTCGTCCTTGTGCCTCTCGGTGCTAACTCCAGGTTAGCTTCAACTAACTCAGCGCACATGTGAAGCTTGCCTGGTTATTGCCTGTCATAAGAATAGTAAAGCACCATCAGACAGGATACTTTTGATGATGTAGATGTTCCCCCTCCACTTAAATTTTGCAAAACTGTCAACTTTATATTTAGAACTATCAACCTTTTAGCCATTTGTTTAGATATGCAACCATGTTTATAATGTAACCATAAAGGCAAGATCTTGTACAACAGAAAGTCAAGCGCGAATCCGCAATAGCTGTGACTGCACACGCGCATGCATCCATGTGTGCATTCATCCACGTACACACCCTCACACAAACACGTGACCTCTTCTTTGGCTCATGACCAACCATTCCACAAAATCTTGTGCAAATCTGTGAATCCATTCGGGAGTTTTGCGCCTTTTTGTGATAGGCCACGCCCATCGGCACGCCCCCCTCTTGGTCAATCGGCCTGAAAGTTACTCAGCTCTACCTTCGGTCATGACTAACGTCCATGCCAAATTTCAGCCTCCTGGGGCGAAAAACTGTGGCCGCTACAGGGTGGGACACTTTTGTGGACCAACTGACCAACCGACCAACCAACTGACCGACTGACAGACAGAGCTAAAGAGCTGTGGTCGCAGTTAATAAATAGGACGTGTCTAGAAGGGAGTAAAAAAAAGTCAACTTTCTACATATGGTTCTTTGTAAGACTCAACGGCTACCTAAGAATTACACAGACATTTGCAAATGTGTATACCAATAACTGACAAAGCAATGACTAAAAACAAGGGCAAGACAAACGATAGTGATGTGGTTAAGCCCATTTCAGAGTAGGACATAGCTGTAAAACACAGTTCTACATCACTTTGGTATGTGTTATTCAATGGAACTAAAGATGCATTAACTGAACTAAACTATATTTATTTCCTGTCTAATTTAAAAGGAAGTATAATAAATATGAATTTCATTTCAGCCACTTAGCAGCATTACAAATAAGCAGTATTACTATTTGTTTTGTCATTTGGAAATTGAAAGGAAAAGTTGTATTTTAGTGAAAGTTATTCCGATTCAATGTCCATCTTAAAAATTTCATGTAAGCAATGTATAGAAAATGTAATCATGAATATTCTGTTCAAGTTTACCTTTGTCTTCATTGAATTTTACCTGCTGTTGTAATTGTTTTAGAACAAAATTTTATCTACATTAAACACTTAAAAATGAACCCATATTTTTCTTATATCCATACGTGCATTTAAAAGCAAAGATGTTTACAATTAATTGCAGCTTACCAAAATTCAAAGCAGTATTTGTCTGTTTGTGTTATGGCAACGTTAAGGCTTGCAACATTGAGGTAGATGGGCTACCAACTGTAAATAGTATAGGTCCTCATAACTTTACCTGTTCTGGAGAGCACCAATCAACAGAAGCAGTCTATAGATGTTCACCTCAGTTTCTGCATATTCAGTTCAGTCGAGTATCAAAAGTATGACGCACACATAACACATCAATGGAGAAAGGCAGATATTGATATGACTGATGAAATGAAAACAAATGGAACTTTGACAGCTGTCCAGTACACATACTACAGATGAGCTCTAAGTACAGGGTCCTTCAGCCTAAGCGCGTTTAAGATAATATCATTAGCAAATAACATTACCTACATTTTGAGAAAAGACTCCAGCTTCTATTATGAGTGCTAAGTACCATTGTCATAATTACTTTTCAAATTAAATTTTTCATTCACCAATTTTGTACAGGACAGCTGAAGTCATGACAGAAGTCAAGGGTTTTTTACACATGACTAAATTATAGAATTGCAGGCATGGAAAAATATATATATGATTTTGGTCTGATGCTGCATGTTATCTATGCACAGATTTTATATACAGTCAAATCTTTTCATATTATGTGTATATGAAACACACACACACGCACACACACACACACAAACGCACATACACCCATTCACGCACACACATGCATACATAACTAATGAGCACAAGATGTGTATGGAAGAAAGATATAATGCATAATTCAAACAAAACCAACTAAAGGACAGTGCAACAGCATTCATTTGCATTGGTTGCTGGTACTCCATGTCTGTGTTATATCCAGTTTTTTATTTTTAATTTGAAAAATAACTTACATAAATCTCTGTACTCAACCATACTTTGCCAAGACATAGCCTCGGCATTAACACATTGCAACAGAAAAAAAGGCATTCAAAAGGGTAAATAACACCTGTCAGTAATCATTAGAGGCATTATTCCACTTCCTAAATATCCTCATTTTCAAGACTGCTTATTTATATGCTAGATCAAAGAACTGGAACAGCTGCTATATACAATGCGAAACAAAATACATAGCTTGTTACAGAAACGAATGATAAGTCCTACAACAATGATGTTTTTCCAGGAAGAAGAATAATGTCTCGGTGTATTATCATTCAAGTGTTTTTAATAACCTTTGATTCATATGCTTCTCCATCTGTGTGAAAAGCACTCATAATTACTAAAAAAATAAAAATTAAAATAAAATAAATTGGTCTTGGCTTGTAAGTAAACTAACAAAAATATATTAAATTAATTTCATTTTTTTTTTCCAAAACAAGAAAGAACTAAAAATTCATATTGTGTGGCAATTTCCCATCATCACATACCTTGTTACTCAGTCAAACTTGACAAATAGTGCCTACTGCAGTACCCTTTACTATCACTTGCTCTGGTGAAATTCCTCTAGTAGAACCAATTCATGGGATCTTTTTGCTTGTGTAACTTTTTTTTAAGTTACAATATTAAAATAAAATATACTTGCAACCATAATTCTTTTTTATTTTTAATTATTCCATTATATATAAAATGTTTTTGCCTTTCATTCTCTTTTAAAAATCCGAAAGAAAATATGTTACCAGGAGGTGGAATGTTTCGTTAAACCTTTTAACGGTTGGCCACGAAAGACTGGTAGCCATTTTGCTGCGGAATTAAGTTCAAGGTGAGGGAGAAAAGTAACTTAGTTTACATGCACTGTACAAGAAACTGCAAAAATTCCAAATATCTTCTTTATCAAAACATGCTGAGTTTCTGTAAGGTGTGCCCAAGCCATGTTGCAAATACCCCTTTTCAACATGCTTGTTAAACAAATCAAATCCAAAATAAATAGAGACTTAAACAGTACAGAACCGTAAGATAATCTACAGTCCTGGAAAATCGGGACATACTCAGGGAATCTGACAATGGTAGCAATGGATAGTACAATAATCACCCTGGGAAAAGGGAGAAAGAGAGAAGTGTACAATTTGCACATAATGTTTATCTTTATAAGGCCTGGGCCTTTACAATGACATAAATACTTTACATTTATTTTAATCCTTTCTTTGTCACATAAATAGGTCTTTTTTTCTTTAATAAGCTAGAAAGTTTCTTTTAGCTTTCTTTAACTGAACGTCTGTAAAAATACAGACTCATGAATGGTCTAAAGGACAATAAACATGGTGTTTTTAATCACGCTTTTGCATTCACTCCCCTCAAAAACCATGCACTAGTGAAATTTATCTTTAAAAATAATATAAATTGTCAAAAATGGCTGATCTGTTTTTTCTTCTCTTTTTTGCAAGTTGCAGCCTCAAGAAAATAATCTTTAATTTTTTTTTTTGTTGAAATTCAGCTAAATTTGTGTCCATGCAAAAAAATTCTTCTTTTAAATTTCATACAATATATCAACAGAGAAATAATTAGATTTGATCACAAAAAGTTCATCTTATTGTGGGCTCTGAAGTGTTAGTATTCTGGAGCATTGATGGAGCCACGTCTGTATTGCCATTTTTTTTAAAACTCTCTTTTAAAAAAAGGAAAAAAAAGTCTTTCAAGACCTGCTTTAGCTCTGAGCACATATGCATATCTAGGGATAACCAGGAAGTTGGGGACGGGCAGGAGGGGAGGGGCATCTGGACCTCGATCTTCCGTCATGTCTTCATAGGCGCCCCTTGCCCACTGTGATCGTTCTCACACAGCAGCTGTGTTTCCAAAGCTAGGTTTGTTGGCGTGGCGTAGCCGAGCAACAGGCTAGGAACATTGCCCACTACTACCCCTTTCAGTACGAGTACATCGACCACAAAAGAAAAGAAAATAACAAACCAACGTAAATAGTGATTATTTTTTCTTAAAAAAGCTTTCTAGTAACTGGTTCTCACCTACCCCCGCCCCCCGCCCCCCACCAGCCCTCTCCCGCACTTTCACACGCACCCTCATGGCTTCGAATTGGATGAAAACCTAGCGTTTCTGAATTCCTCGTGCTTCAAAGTTCGGTCCAGCTACCGCTGCCTGGTTTCTCCCCTGGAGGGGGCGCTCTACACGCACAATGTGTGCGACATTAGCTGAAAAGACAGGACCACGTTTTTGCATCCCCAGGTACGGGCTCAGAAGACACAACATTAAGCATGCAGTGCAGCCGGGGGCGTGGCCTGTGGCCTGTCGAGACTCGTTACCTCCAACACTGGTTGCTACGACAATGCTATCATTACCCCCATGCTGCTACGAACGAGGGCAAGGTCCAGAGGAACTGTCCAATGAGGACTGGGAAGCTCTTCTAGTCAAAGGTGCCAAGGTAGGGTCCACCAAAGAGGACGGGGGGAAGAGCTTATACCAGCCAATCACCATGTTGGACAGGTCAAGGTCATCTAAAAGTATCTGAACTGCACCCATAAATGATTTATGGTCCATCCGCCCATAGTCTCCCCACACAATGACCTGTTGGAAAGCAGGAAAGGCCATAATCAGTCTTCAATACTGATTAAAATCAATTTTCCTTAAAGAAATATAAGAGTATACCTGTATGGTTAGGTACAATTTTGGTTATAAATAGTAAAATAAAACACACTCATATAAACATTATAAAACTCTATTAGTTAATAATAGTATATTTTCATGTATAAATACATATATAATGTAAGCAGTTTGTAAAAAAAAAAAACACAGTTTGAGGTCAGTACCTGTAAAACTTTTCCTCCTGGGCTCTCCACAAAATGGAGCTGCTGCTGGTACAGCGGGTCCAGTGTTTTTCGTGCTACTTTAGTTTTCTTTTTGGCTATGCAGGCTCCGTTCTCCAACAGGTACACTTTAACGTAGGGCGCTTTGAAAAGGGAGAAGAGCAGTGTTACGCACAACATCAGCCGATGCACTCTGAAGAGCAATGCTCATATTGATCCCTCAGGCGAACTTTAGTGAAATAAATGGCTAAATTTTCATAATGCTTCCAAAAGACTAAAACAAATCTGCTGAGGTTAACAGGGCAAACTCCTATTTGGAAAATTTGTCTTTTCAATTACGCAAAACTTATGTATAATTATTAATGTGTGTGATGTTGTTCTAAAGTCTCAGGGGGCTACGATGCTAACAGAAACAGTTGTGATATACTGTTTTTTCCTGGGCTGCAATTGGCCGAGTTTGATCTCCTCTGATGTGATTGGTGGACTAAGCTCACCTGGCAGTTGCTTGTTTCCGTGTTTCCCCACGAGACCTCGGGCCCGAATCACCTCTACCTCCAGAGCTCCTTTCTTCTCCATCATCCCGATCTGGATGTCACCTAAAAACAAAACAAAATTTCATTGGATACCAACAATTCATTTATGTATTTTTTTCCTCAGCTCTACATGAAGACAGTGCAACCGAGGCAAAACTGTACACTGCTTTATATTCTGGCAAATTCAGAGCTGTCTTCTGAATGTATTTGCAATAGCCAGTGTGTGAAAATACAGAAGCCCGAATATGCTTTTCTTCATCACACTGTGAAAGCCTGGACAGCTTTCAGGCTGGAGAGCATCTTCAGAGGAAGAGCAACACATTACCCAACACACAAAGTGTGGTTTATATGTTTTAATTTACATATACTGCAGACATGGTAAGTTCCACATAGGGAGAACCAATTCTAAAGGAACTCCTTAGACCTGAGGGTCATGAAAGTGGGCGTTGTAATATGCGATTCCTATCCTAATATTTCTATAAAACCAGTGTATTGTAACATTGGAGATACATCTTCCTATTTTTGCTGATGATGATGAGGATATCCTTACCCATAGGCGGCGTGGCCAACGTCTGCCGTCCAACGAGCTGGGCGGGGCCTAGCCCATCCAGGAAGTCGCTGAACTGGCTGTCGGCAGACAGGCGCACCCCAGGGAAGATTGGGCTGTGGGGAAGGGAGACAGCAATAGTTACTGTCTGTTTACACAGACACAGGGACACTGACCAGGGAATAACCACTGAGGGAAGCTTAGCTGTACATGCAGCACCAAGCATTTTTATGGCTCTTGTCTTAGAGTATGTTTAATATATCCAACTATATTCTTTGTAGCTTGATATATATAGTTTCAGTTAGAAACACATTGACTTTTTGACATTTTAATAGAAAAGCTGTCACTGTTTTTGACAGAACAGTTATAGCTATGGTTCTGTATGGCCATGGCTCTGTGTTTTGAACCTGTAAAGAACTCCTCACTCTAAAATCCCTGAAGCTGTATCTGTGCAGACCGAACAGCTCAGGACGTTTTTCAGCAAATGGCTGACCAGCACATCTATATCTACTTGCATACTTCACGTTTCTCATGCACAGCTGGGATACCAAGACTCAGGCTGGGATTCAATCAACATTTATGCTTAAACTTTGACTAACAACACCACAAACGGCAGAATCATCACTTCACAAACACAGTTTAGGTGAGCTCAGCAATCACTACGACTAGTCAAACTTCCTTTGCGAAGAAAAAGTCCGAAGCTCGCGTTCACTTGTAAGTCAAAGTAAAGGAGAAGCGGTTGGTGTTATGGTTCATTTACGGTTCACTCGTTGGGATCAGCTGAGGGCGGTGCTTACTTTCCCTCTGAGCTGTAGCTGTTCATGCTGCCGTCGGTGGACTCCCGGCTGGCCTGCCGTGTCATCCGGCTCCTCATCTCCACCGCCAACCCCGTCTCCACGCTCCTCTGGACCGTGCTCCGCAACTTCTTTCCTCCCGCTTCTGCAAGAGTGGGGGGGGAGAGAGAGAGAGAGAGAGAGAGAGAAGGAGAGAAGGAGCAGGTCAGGCTTCATTCCTACAGCCAGAATGCTTCACAGAGGAAAATTAAGTCGGCGCAGCACCCTTCAATTCACCACGGATTCGTTAACGTGATGCCCCTACCATCTCCCGTCCTTCCACAATGAGAGGTACAGGCAGAGATTAAATACTGCCATTACTGCCATCGCCATTTTTACCACAAGACATGCGCTTGAAGGTCTTTTCATTGTTTTACCATGGGAAGAGCGCACAATGCTACCCCTTTACTTCCGGCAGATTTAGTTTCTTATACAAGAGGTATCAGGCTACCAACTGGGGTATAACAAACACCAGAGGTTTACTGAAGTCCTCCAGGTAAGACCACACAATTCCATTTGTTCCACAGGCAAGGGACATTATTTTGTCCAAAAAAGAAAATTTTCATCTTGGCCCTATACAAAATTTAAGCAGATCATACGCACAATTATATGCTTTTTTTTTTCTTAGGACGGTCATTATAATTAGCAAATGAAGTATGTCCACATAACTAGGTAGCTACAATAAACTTGGCATCGTAGGCTCTAAATTATCCCATATTTAATTACCATAATAAATTAATATAAGCAAGAATTATTTTGCAGACTGACAGCACCTGCACCACTTGATTCTGAGAATTTTGAGGAATCTTGGCTAAGACCCTTTAGTCATATAAGACAAGAGAGTACTCTGTTCACCAAGTGAACATTCAGGAGCAGTTCCACCAGCAGTCCCAGCCTCCATGGGGGCTTCCATCAGCATAGCTCCAGGGTGCCTTGGACCCTGTCGTCTGATTGGAGGTGACAGCTGGCTTCCTCCTCCGGCCAGCCGAATCCAATCGATGTGACAGGTGCGCTCTAAGGACACGTGGGTCGGAGCGGAGCGCTGTCGTGCTACGCTAGCTTTGCAGCGCATCGCTACATTATTAGCCCACCGCGTTACGAGTCAGGGGTCGCAGCGGCCCGCAGGCCGCGCCACAGAGAAAGCCGTCGCAGTGTGACACATCCGCACGGGTCACGAAACAGAGGGACATCAGAACTTCACTCCCCGAGAAAGGAGAGAAGCATGTTATTAAATCTGCCCACTTCGATTCTAGAACACTCCAATCTTCGCAGACAAGTATAGATAGGTGGAGAGATAACATGTAGTTACTGAAGGCAAGATGACGCTACAGAGAAAATGTATGTAATTTGTTGTTATATATAATCACCCAATCCAGCCGATTAAACAATACGACTGACATAATAGCTATACTGTATCTGCGATGGCGACAACTGAACACAATTTTGAGCTTCAGTGGTATAGCACGTACAGAATAAGACAGTTCCACCCGGAAACCCATCGTTTCCATCAGAACATTTGCATTTTTAGTCTTATGAAAATAATTCATTGAATAGCTAGGACAAGGAATCAAAACAAAAGTTAATTTTTAACAGTGGAATTTCCTGCATTGGTTCACATGTGACTTCCCCCCTCGATGCAGGGGTTTTTCAAATGAAACATGGTCACAGGAGGTCTTTGTTGCATAGCGATTCCAGGAAAAACCTAAGGGACATCACCGCTCTGTTCAAATGTTAATAAAGGGCAAACTGCTCAGAACAGAATTTTCCAGAAGAACTCTCTGCCTTATCTAAATCTTTCATACAAACAAACAGCAGACCAATTCTGAAGTGCTCTGTTTTGTGAGAATGCACTTCAAAATGTACAGTCTAATTATTACTTGTATTGATTCTTTAAAGAAAAGGAATCTGCAATGTTCTCATTACCTCCACTGAACACAATCCCTTATATAGAGTTATGTAGTGCAGATGCGGACAAACCCATCTCTAATCTGCACTAAATGCAATGCAAGCACTCACAGTAGACCTTTTCTTACTGTGTCATTTAAGAAAGGTGTTTTTCTTAATGGAACTTTGTGGTACGTATATGTTTACTGAATTCAAGTCCTTCTCAAAGTTTCATCACTTTTGCTGACAATGAGTCATCTTGTGGGTCATTTATAAAATAAACATTTAAAAAAATATTCAATGACATTATACCTGTCATACCAAATAAGTAAAAGCAATCATTGGTCTGTATTAGTAAAACATAAATCCTGAGAAAGCTCCTACGTGAGCAGCACATGAAGTCAGGGTTCTGTAGTGCAGCTCTATGATGCAAGATGAAACGCTTCTCCAGACAAAAAATCTCAGTCAGTGATGTTGAAAGTTGAAAAGTATGTACATCTCTTCTTCTGTAACAGACATCCCCTGCAACCGCATCCAAAGAAAATGTGTCTTTAGATGAAGCATCCATCCTACCCTTTCCCAAATCTAACAAATCGCGCTACTTTCAAACATATATAAGCTCTGTACTGCCTGTGCTGTTTTAAAACCCGAGAGAGGACTGATACAGCATAAAATAATTAATCCCTCTTCTTGTGCTTGGCAGTTAACTTAAATGACATGACATGTTTTCATATCAATTATGTATTTTTATACTCGAGCTCGTCTGAGTGCAGCTGCTGATCATAAAATAATATCCCACTCAAAGAGAAAATGAGTGCATGAATATTCATCCACTTGACCTAAATGATATTCTTTAGGAATTTAACACTAGTACTTTCATGTGATATTGAAATTGTTTCAGAGACAAATTTTACTTACAGTAAAATTTTATACTGACTGAAATCATTCTGCTACATTACTTCCATTAGTATAAAACGGGTGCAGTATTTTTACATCTACTCGGTCTATGTACTAATGTGTCTCACACAGATACACACACATACACACGTATAATTTGTAGGCTGACTTATGCCTAGAATTTGCACGTTAACCTTTAATTATGAGCCTTTGGGACTATTGTTCCTGCAGCTGCTTGCACTCTTCTATATGGAGGAGCAGAGAGAGGCCGTCATCATTGGTGAAGACCTGCCCACTATTTCACACCCATGAGCTTGGCATCTGAGTAATTCAATGCCATTCGCCCCATTTCCAATTCATGGCATTGGCAATGAGAGTCGCTCCTATGGTGCAAGTGTCGCAGATTCAACCCCCCACCCATCCTCACCACACACACACTTCAGTGGGATGTTTCAATAAGAAACATTATTTTTGAGGAAAAAAAGTTAAACCAGAAACCAAAAAAAAAATCAACATAAGTAATTCCTATTAAAAATCTAATCTAAAATCTAAATTCTGTCATTTCCCCCAGGTAATGTGACACAAAAACGAAAAAAATGATCTGTTGATCCTGATTTCTCCTTTGAGGAGTTTCAAACCTCATTTTAATAATACCGCTGTTGTACGCAATCAAATCAAATCAATATTATGCAAATTCGAGGGGCTTTCTTGTGGACACACTCACAGGTAAGGCACTCAGCTACAGCAGCTGCCATTGTTTTTATAGAGGGTCTTAAGAAGATTACAGCGCAGGGCTCGATCAGATACACTTTCCCTTCATCAGAACTCCCAGTACTCGGTGATAAAAGCGCTTTTTGATATCCGCACTCAAACTTCTAAGACCGATTCAAAGGCAAATACGGACTGTGTTCTTTGGGGTGGGGGGGGATTGCTGCAGAAAAGACAATCTTTTCCATTTTCCTGACAGCAGCGAGATGGAATAAAGCAAGAAGCTGTACCTCTGGCAAGTTAAGCTGCATCTCTGTCTGCACCTGCGGTGAAAGAACCCTAGCAGCGCAAGCTGAGCACTTGATTCTGTTTCCTGCAGTCGCTGCAGGCCGAGGGGTCTCCAGAGGGACTCTGTGCTAATCGATCCACCTGGGGAATTTGCAGAATAAGATCCCCCCCTCCCCCCTGCACACCTATGCACCGGAGCACACATTGAGAAGGCTGTGCAGAGGGAGACGCTTGCTCGCAGCCAGCCACCGCTCCCCACGTCAGAGAGAGAGAGAGCTGAGCTGAGAGCAGAACCTCCGTTCACCTTTTCGCATGCGTCGCAGCGAAGTCAAAATCGCAAGATATCCCGCACTACAAGCCAGTCACCCCCTGCACATGCATCCATGCCTGTGAGAAAGCCACTTTAGAGCAGGGGTATCCGATGGGCTGGTGTGGGTGCAGGTTTTTGCATGAGCCAGGCACTTAAGGCACCTGATTCTGCATATCAAAGTCTTTCTTGAAGACCATGATGAGTTACCCAGTTGAATCAGTGTTGGGCTAAACAATAGCCTACGCCCACACTGGCCCTTTTCAGATAAGATCGGACGCCCCTGCTCAAGATAATCAACCTTTCATGTGAAGAGCAGGCGTGGGGGAGCTGCATTGACAATGAGCAGGCCTCTCCAACTCCAGGCCAGCTCACCTGCACTGAGGAGCAGAATGCATAATGCATAATAATCTGCAGGATCCTCACAAGGCAAAACCCCGCTATACGCTTCAGCTTCAACCGAAGGACCGACGACCCAGCACCCCCTGCACCCGTTTCCTCACCGATGGAGGAAGGGTGGGGGGGGGGGGGGGGAGGCGGCGGGGGGTCCTTACCTCCGTCCTCCTCGTCGAAGGAGTTCATGCAGGGGAAGTAGACGGCCAGCGCCTCGAAGGACGCCGACAGGCTGATGCGGCTCTGAGAGCGCTGTATGCGCGCCCCAGGAGCCGCCGCCGCCGCCGCGTCGTGCCCCTGCCTGCCCATCGTCTCCCGCCGGGTCTCGCGAGGGCCTCCGACCGTCCGTGCGTCCGACGCCGAGCGCGGGTGTGCGAGCGGCCCCCTCGGGTTTGGGCGGTAACGCGCGGGGAGTCTCTGGGAGCCGTGCGCGAGGCTGTCTGAGCGGGGTCTCGGAGCGCTCTGACTCTCTCCTCCTCTCCCTCTCTCAGGAGCCTCGCTCTACTACAGCGGGAGGGGGAGGAGGGAGGGGGAGGGGGGAGGCGCGGGGAGCCAATCAGACGGTGCCCCTCGAATGGGTCTCCGGGAGAAGGAGCTTTGCCCAGAGATATCTCTCTCTCTCTCTCTCTCTCTCTCTCCCCTCCAACTCCTGCCGTCCGTCTCGGCCTCCCCGTCGCGGGTCGGCGGTCGAGGGTGTTTACATCCCCGCCTCCCAAACTGCGCCTTCGGCCGATGACCGACCGGCCGGGAGCCACACGCCGGTCACTCGCTGTTCACATGTCTCTGAGGCTCTCAATGGGAACGGTACCCCCCCATCCCCCCCCCCCCAACCTCAAGGTTTGGCTCAGTGATTTTCCACGAAAGACTGCAGCAAGCTTTTCCCATTGCTCAATTACACCCCCCCCCCCCCCCACCACCACTGTCATATTGAGAATGCTCGTCCCATTGTCACATTCATACACAAAACTCATTTTCTTCAGGAAAAATGCCCCTCCGCCAACAGAGAAAAACATGCATCCGCAGTAAATTTCACACGCATCATGTCGGCTCCTGATACGAGCCGGGTTTAACTACAGGTGAGCGGCAGTTTGAAATGACTCCCGAGGAAAGCAGAGAACGCGAGGGACGACCGCAGTCGTCCGAGTGATCGCACCCGGCCTCTTATGCAGCAGCGGCTCCGCAGCGTTTTTGTGAAAGGGTATCCTGCGCTCTCCAGAGGAGCGTGAACACTTCCACGCGGGGGGTGACGAACATTCAGCGTTCGTTCATTTTCCCATTTTCCTCATAACGCAAAAGCGCTTTTGTATGAGCCGTCAAAGAAACAGGAAACGCATCGACGGAGAGATCGGGGGAGATAATTGGCCTCGGGAGGAAATGATGCGACCTCTTTCACGCAGCGGAGGAAATGGGTTGCTGTCTGCTCGCTTCGGCATCAGGCTTTTGGCGAATGTCAACGCGCACCCCCCCCCCGGCCATGAGGCAACGCAGAGACGGCGTGCGCCGCTTCGACGGCTTTGTCGCGACAACCGAACCTCGCACCTTCTCTCAAGGAGACTGGCGGCGCGGCCGCTTCCACCGGCCAATTGCAGCAGCCGGCGTTGGCAGGGACGCGGCGTGCTTTTCGTCTGGCACGTTGTCGTGGACGGCCTCCATGAGCTGACCCACGGTAACCCATCTTCACAAAGCGGCCGTTAAAAAATGTGCATATATTCGGTTGATTTAAACCGGGGCGAAATGGAATCTAACTGAATTAAAACTTGAACGCAGAACAATGAAGCACACGGCCCAGTGGAACCAACTATTTTTTTTTCGGGTGCTAATAAACTTGGAATGAGGAGAGCAGCTTGTGCCTGCTGAGAACCATACCTACACGCTTGCTTGTTCCATCCATGCCGGAAGCCTCTTTTTCTCTCAGTAGGTGTTCAGGTGCAGGTGTTGGTACAGCACAGACTCTCAGCAAATGTGCACCCCTCAGATTCTCTTAGGGTTAACACTTCAAAGATCCTCTTTTACCATTAACTGGATGGTCAGACATTGCGGTCCACGTTGTTATGACCAAGGAAAAAAAAAATGGCAAAGCCAGGCTTTTAAAATTTGATCCAAAAAGTCAAGGCTGAGGATTCGATCATTATTTATTCATTTGTTTTTCTTTAAAAACTTTGAGGCTAAATTGAGAGCCTCTGTGCTTTTTGCATGACTTGAGCTTATCACCGCAAAATGCACACAACAGAAATATTTACCAGACCAGCACATTTGGGAGTTCATATTAGGACGAGAGCTGAAGACTTAGCTTCTTAATGCTTGACCTCACTGACAGGTGAACTACAAGTCGTGCCCCTGTGATAATTACAAAAATTATACCCTGATAATCTATGCACAAAATTTAGCACATCCCAGCACCACTACTGCCATCAGTGTAGAAACGCCAAGAGAAAGCGCTGTTCAGCCCCTTGAAATGGCTGGAGGTGGTGCACGACTGCTTTCACAGACGGTTGGGGCTTGGATAATCTGTCGCACTCCCTCCACTACAGAGATCAGCCATGACGGATTCCAACAGGATTCATAAGAAGCAAAGCAGAATCAAAGCAGAATCTGGGGAACAGTGGAACGTACATGCTTTATAACCCCATGCAGAAAATATGTGCTCCACTGGACATACCTTCAGGGTGGGAGTGGATGGAACCTGTCCTAACAATAGTCTATGGGTAAACGTCCAAGAGGGTTAACACAATCCCTTAAATTCTCACACGAATCTATTATTTAACAAAACATTTAATTGAACGAACATTTTACGTCTGGTGTCAGCATTTCCAGTTATTTCCTTTTTAGTTAAAAGCCTCTCACTGCTCAAAGATCCAGGGCAGGAGAGAAATTCCAAGCTTAATTAATATGGCCCACAGGTACACTTTTCCAAATGTCGTGAAGAGCAGAATTCTGGTGAATTATCAGAGGGAGATCAGAAGACTAACCTACACTCGGATTGCCTACAAAAAAGCGCCTGATTCTGTCGTTTAGTTCTTTAAAAGTATAAATGCAAACAATAATAATAAGTAGGTAATTGGTTGGCTGGCTTAGATATCGAACACGTACCTGTACAAGTAAGTGCTGAGCCCTCGATACAATAAATAAGACACAGAAGAGAGACACTGCAGCTGATCTTGGATTTTCCTTGACTGTTGCAATCAGACTTGTCGAAACTGTCCTTATTCACATTGCTCTCATTTTATTTTAAACTCTGGTACACTCTGAAGACTTCCTTAGACAAAAGAGAAACTCATTTACTGTCTGTAAGACCAATAACACCCATCACACCACCCCGTCAGGATTTCATTAAACAGGCATCAGAACCGTCACTGTCACACAGTGACTGTGAGTCCATTTTGTCAAGGAATACAAAAAAACAAAAACAAACAAAAAAAAAACAAACACGGCAGCCTCTTAACCAGGTGTTTGGACAAATGAACAAATTAACCCACTGCCTGCAAAAATAATAGTCTTGATACACAACACCTGCAATACGAAAATAAACAACACCTGCAATGCACCGATTTCTGAGCAGAATTCTCACCTCAAATCAGCATAAAATTTGCTGCTACAGTAGCATAGAGTAGCATGCAGAGTGAAAAGGTGCTAACACAGTATGAATCAGACACACAATTAGCAGCAAACAAGAATAGCCTCTTATTTTATTTGTACTGGCTCTGTATGGGTGTAGGTCATCCAGCAGGGAAACAAATGCAGTCATGTTACCAGGCCCTGTATCTAACCTTTTCTTTAATTCTCTATGTATCCTTATCTTTAATCATGATACTACACTAGAACATATTTTATATACTGCAACAACACAGGCCATTTGTGCTTAAATTTGATTCACAATGAAATCCAAGTCTGTGTTTATTCATAAAAAAAAAATTATGAGTTAATTTTGGCTGAACTGTGAAGAAAAAATGTTTGTTTGAGTCCTGGCCAAAGTCTACGGTAAGCAGAGAAGACCAGTTAACACCCAACTGGAGCTGCTGCTGGTAAATCTAGTAACAGTATGTCTAATACTAACATAAATGCAATGATACCCCAAGATAATTATATTATATTCAGTAATTATTTAGTTAATGGCGTATTCTCATTTCTGGTGAACACAGAGGCGTGTTGTAGAATGGAATCCGTGAAAGTGGAACATTAGCGTACAGCACAGTACACGCTCTGTGACTGGGCTACTCTTTATCAGATACGGTCAGCAGCTGGACGTGACAGTTCTGAGGAGGGACTCCTCCACTTCTCATTTTAAGCCTCAGAGGTGTTAGCGTGTAACGCTGCCCCATCTCTGGTGAGTCATGAGTCGACCGCACTGTAGTCATGCCGGGGCTCCTGTCCGTTGCTTCTGAGTATGAAACCGGCCACCGCCTTACGTTTTCTTTTGACAAACAAAATATCTCACGGTGACCCTTTGCTCACTTCCCTGAGTTGAGGGAAGCAGAACCGGCTCCGGGAATTCAAAAAAAAAAAAAAAAGATAAACAAAACAATGGGGGAGTGATGGTAAATTCCCCGGAGTACATGACTCTACTCCATCCTACGAGACTTTCAACAGAGGAGGGAAGCTTTTTTGTCCTAAATCATGCTGGAGACAGTAGTCCGAAAAAGCACAATGTTCCACGTTAGGAACACGCTGTACACGCTTTAAAAAACACCCGACTCTAATTCTTTCTTCCCCTCACCAGAAAAGGCCGCACGGTCGTGATATGCAGCACGAATAACGGCCTGTACTTGTTACCATCCCACGCGAACGGACGCGTTGCTTTTCCTTCCCGGGACAAAAGGCAGAGAGAACGAAGGGCTGACCCAACTTTCGGCTACGCGTTCCCGTCTCCTGATGACAGGAACATCGAGGACAACAACCCGCACGTGCTTCCTGGTGCAAAGATAGCGTCGGACAATGGCGCTCGAGCAGACAGGTAATGCCCATCGACATGGCTTGTTTGGCAAATCGTATTCGGCACTGACCTTTTGTATAGAATAAGGTTAATTGCATATTTCGTTTCTTTCGTCTGCTCCATTTCCCAAGCAGGCATAAACAAGTCGTCCATCTGGATATTGTTCTAAAGAGCATTTCAAAATAATGCGGCTGCACTTTTTGATCATTTTGCAAAAGAACATTTAACTATGTTGCTTATGAATCAATTTCACAAACTGCACAGCCATCAGCATGAACGCGCTCTCAGAAAATTATATTTGTATTGTTCCTGAACAGACGTGCTTCCAAATTGCAAAGGATGTACAATTATACACCACATCTTTCGTAACAATCAAAACCATTTCCATTTAATGGGACATCGGCCATGGCGGATAAATATACATTCACAATCCACACACCTGTTTCATTGCACTAAAATCAGAAGCTAATGGTTTAGTATTAACATACAGTGTAGCAATAGATTCTGAAAGCTATTTCCTGCAATGTGTCTGAATAGAAAAGCGTGAAATACAGGACATACAATGGCGCATAGAATCTCACACATACAAGAATGCCACCCGAACCTTCTGTGCTTTAGAATAAATGACGGCTCTGCCAGTTCTGCTCATAGTGAGTCACTCTGTGCTCCAGAAATAGAGAATGAAGAAGTACACAAACCACAGTCAAGGGATAAAAAAAGTTACCAGAATTAATTTCTGTGAAACCGACACAAAGGAATAAACAAGGAAATTATATTCTACAATTAAAGACAATTAGAGGGAAATTAACTTGTTATACTGGCAGTAAAACCTTCGAGACTGAGCATTGCACAGTCCATACCAGCGTACGCTTAACAGTGGAAAATTTTGAGCGTGTTTTTCAGAGGCCATCAGAGAGAACCTGGTACCCATCAAAAGGCCCGAACCAGGATCAGACAAAGCAGTTCCTGGGCCCTTTCATTGCGGGTAAGAGTTTGGGGGGGGGGTGACTGACGATAAATCACTTCAGATTGCCTTTGAGCCTCTTCTGCTTCCGCTGGTACTCCGCTCCTGAGTACTGCAGACACCCCGAACAGAACACCGCGAGCCAGACCCCTCACGTCAGAACGGTCACCCGCCATGGCGCTTGCAACACACGCAACTGCGGACAACGGCTGTTGTCATCCATCATTTTATTGCTCAATCCCAACGCAAACTGGATGATCCAGTGTTGCCAAAAAAGGGCATTTACTCAACAGCACATGGCGTATGTATCACACAGATGGTTAAAACATTGGTTTTCATGGGCACCCAAGCAGGAACGCACATTCATGCCAAATGAAAAATGCTGACTGGGAAGGAACAGAAATTTTTAAACGGTTGCTTCGTTTTCATTTTTGGCACCGTTGAAGAAAACGCAGAGTGGATTGTTGCATTTTAATTGCATTTTGGATAATTTCTGCATTTTAGCAGAAATTATCCACAGAAATCAAACATATTAAACCACAACCTCAGGTAGTGCATATGTACTTTGTATTGTATATGCCCTTTGTACTAATCTTTTGCTTAACGTATGTGTCCATATGGGATATGTTTTTAAACCAGAGTGGTTCTCAACATGAAACAGGAAGTCTATAATGGTGGGATGAAATTGTGCTTGTCCTGCCATGGGTAGGGTGGGTTTAAATCAGCCAGGGTCTCTGTTTCAGTTCCTTCCTGTGATGTGGCAGGTGACCATAGACTACCAACTGTTGTCTCTGCTCTCCTGTAGGACTACATGGCCAGTGACGTATAGAATTGTCAACAGCATAACAGTGAACTCCCCTTCTCTAGCAGGTGCGGGTGGCACAGTGACTCGAGGCACAAATGGCACATCCAAATTGGGCACAGTAACTGGAAATGTATTGCACAAAATTAAAAAGCAATACATTGCCACAGATAACGAGAAAGTAGCATTACACAAAGGGAAATTTTACAAGGGAAAGTATGACTTCTTAAAATGAAACTGCAATGAATGACTGAGGGTGACCGTTGCCATTCTGACCTCACAAGAGAACTGCTTTTACGGTCACAGCACAAGAATTTAAAAATGCCTGGAAGATCACTGCATCCGTGGATTGGAATGCGGAGAATTTCACAGACGAGCCGCTCGGCAAACAGGTCTGATAAAAATCAGCTTGCGTACGAATGGCTGCCTGCGGGTCCCGCGCGCGTAAACAGCGCCTAATGGAGTTTACATTCTTCGGTACCTGCGCTGACAGGAGAGAGGGCCGATCTGCTCCTGCTGTGGCTGCTGCGGTCTCTCAGCTGACCGTCCCCACGCAGGCAGAGTCAGCCTCACTTCCTCCCCCTGACAGATGCCCCATCACCCCCCTCACTGGGCTGCGAGCCTCTCGAAGCAGAAGCAAAGACACTCAGATGTAGCTTCCTTAAAACCGCTGTTCGTAAATGTGCGTAACTGTACGTACTGTACACAACATACACTTTATACTGTTCATTATACATATTATATGGCTTACCAAAATCAACCATTTGGAACATCATTAAGAAGAAAGAGAGCCCTGGTGAGCTCAGCAATTGCAAAAGGCCTGGTAGGCCAAGGAACAACAGTTTTTGAGTGAAGAATCCTCACCATAATAAAGAAACACCTGTCTGACAGATCAGAAACACTTTTCAGGAGGCAGACGTGGATGTGTCAGTGACTACTGTCTGCAGAGGAATTAACAAACACAACTACAGTGGCTACACTGCAAGATGCAAACCATTTGTTAGATGTAAAAACAGGATGGCCAGGTTAAAGTTTGCTAAGAAGTACCTAAAAGTACTCTTCAGAGTTCTGGAAAAAGATCTTGTGGACAGATGAGACCAACTGATGCTGAGATTCACTGTGATGGCAAGAGCAAAGTATGAAGGCCAAAAGGTACAGCCCAGGATCCAAAGCACCCCTTCATCTGTGAAACATGGTGGCGGGGGTGTTACCGTTTGGGCATGCATGGCTACTGCAGGTACTGGCTCACATGTTTTCCTTGATGACCTAATTGCTGATAGCAGTAGCAGAATGAATAGGGTGTTAGGTGTTTGGGGGCTTTTCTTCATTATGGTGAGTATTCTTTGGTCATCAACTGTAGAGGTCTTCCTTAGCTTACCAAGACATGCACAGAGCCCTGACCTCAACCCCATCAAACACCTCTGGGATGAATTAGAATGGCAAATGTGAGCCAGGTCTTATCACCCAACATCAGTGCCTGACCACACTAATACTCTTGTGGCTGAATTCAAGCGAATCCCTGCAGCTATGTTCCAAAATCTAGTGAAATGCCATCCCAGAAGGCAGCAAAGGGAGGACTAACTCCATATCAATGGGCATAATTTTAGAATGAGATGTTAAACAAGCACACGAGTGTGATGTTCATGTGTCCACATACTTTTGGCCACGTAGTGGATATGTTCTTAGTGCTTAGATTTAATTATAATGACATAATGATAACAATCATCATTCCTGAAAAAAACCAGCTTTTATACAGTACATGCACACAGCCTTCTCACCAAGCACGGTACACATATGCACAAAACAGACAAAACAAAATCGCACCAAGACACGTAAGTGCCTAATTCAACAATTCACCGATGTGTCGCATGCTAGATAAATGTCCAGCGGTACGAGACAGAGAGCCAGGCAGTGGCTCGGAACGGCGAGATCTGAGAGAGAACCGAAACGGGCAGCGCGCTATCTGAGCAATCGCTGCCGCGCAACAGCCCACCATATGGCCTGCTGTCCTTCACGATGACATCAGCAGGCCACAGACATGAGTGCGCGAGCAGAAAACATGTTTACCCTGGCGAAGAGGCTTCGCTCTGTGTTCGGAGAGCCGCTGCCCCCCCCCCCCCCCCCCCCCCCGCTTCCCTCCGCCCCATTACTGGTCGCGAGCACTTCATTAATCTCGGCTGAATGAAAACCCTGGTGAAGAAAAACAACAGAAAGGTAAACCAAGAACTAAACGGCTGTTTCTCGGCTTTGCTTTGTTCGTTAGACCAGGGAGTTGAAATTTAGAGGTGAAAGAGATTCTTAAAAAATGGTTTCAACCGCAAATGAATGGTTGAACAGCCTGGAAATGGTCAAATGTGAATGTGCCAAACATGAACAAATAACTGAAATCCCTGCACCGCCAGTCCCTGAGATCCAACAATAGCGTTCTTCTGGGTTTTTTGTGGAAACCAAACTTTCACGGTCATGCTGACATGGCTTTTATTTAATGTCATTGTACTGAAGGGGTTAAAGCAGAAAGTGTCTTTCCGCAACCGATTGGGTCACACAACTGAAAATGGCGCTTAAGACTACTCTCCAATGAGCCAAATGTGACAATATGAAATCATACTCTGGAAAAAATAACTCTTCAAAAAACTAGGACAAAGTATCTCTGTTGAACAAAAATCTCTAAAACTTAAAGTTTCACCCTCTAGTGCGGGTTCTTCCTCATTCAGATGCAGCTCCGCAAACTGAGAGATAAGAGCTACAGTGAATTATTTTTAGCATTTGTGTCTAAATGTAGCCTAATCGGGGAAGTGCAGCTTTAGCTGAATATCTGCAAGAGGAACAGACTTACGTGGGCGCGGCTGACTCAGCTTGGGAACTAGAATTTCGGAATGTGTGAGTCACCGTTTGAGCAATAGCAATGGCGAGTATCTACCGTAGGACCCGCCTTTCAGAACATCAGTCTCACCGTCACCTGGCCGCGGAAGAGGCGGACCTGCAGGTCCCCATGCTCTGTGTCATATACAGTACCGTACCGGTCACAGACCCGGCACTGGCACGGTCCAATCAGATTCCAGACATGAGGCATGTACCCAGCACTAGAACACGGCAAGTACCTTAACAGGACGAGCAACACAGTGGCCCCATTTTTGCCACTGCAATTCAGATTGTCCGATTTTTTCCATAGTTAATTATATCCCAAAGTAATGCACATGCAGAGGTGCACACACACGCACAAATATGTTGCATAGCAAAACACTGCTCAGCAATGTTGCCCCTTTTCTAGACCATCAATATATTGACATACAAAACTGTAAACATCAGCATGTTGGCTGGACCAATGTTTTAATCTGGTATCAGGTTGCCTAAGCAAGAGGAGTTACATCATCATTCCCACTGGACAGCCCTGTTATCACTCCACAAGCTACCGGTCACTGCCAGGATCAGGTTCAAAGTCCCTCGCCTACACTGCAGTCAACAGGATAGGCCCCGCCTACTTACAGGACCTGATTCAATCCAACACGCCAGCTTGACCACTCTGCTCTCCCACAGCAGGGCGACTTGTACCCCTCGCCATCCCCGAGTGAATGGTTCTCCCTCGTCCCTACCACAGAGCTTCTCCACCCGAGCTCCCCAGAGGTGGAACAAACTCCCTGTTCCTCTATGAACCGCTCTCTCATTGCCCATCTTCCGCTGTGCTCTGAAGACACACCTGGACTAACTATCACCACGTCGCAGGGCACTCCCAATAGAAAGATCATTCTTATCACTTGTATCCTTCTACTTTGTTCCTGTAACACTTTCATGTTGCATATGTACCTCCTCTACCACTTTCATGTTAAATGTACCTCCATCCAGTACTCATTTTGCACTTGCATCGTTATCTTGATGCTGTGGCTTGTTGTCATGCCTCCTAGTTTGACTTAACATTACTCTCTGACCTAGCCTATGCTTACTGCGTGAACTGGACTTAATGGGATCATAGCTATTAATAACTGTTACATACTGAGTACTTGTTCCAATGAGCTTTGGTATGCACTCATTCTACGTCACTTTGGATAAAAGCGTCGGCCAAATAAATGTAAATGTTATCACTACCTGACAGAGGACCAAAAGTGTGGTGGTGCCTAAATCAACAGACAATGTGAATGGAGGCACACTGGAGGGTTTCTCATGAGCTTACAGAAGAAACTGCAACCCAGATGTGGTCACATACAGCTGGTAAAATCAGTCTTACCAATTTGAAAATACTCTAGTCCGAATTCAGTCGATACAATTAAATGCAAGTGTGTATTTTTTTTTTTTTGAATGTTCAGCGAACACCAAAATGAATCTGACCGACTGTTCGTGAGAAAAATAAAGTCCAAGACCTTAACACTAGAACTTAACGCTGAGTGAAAGTTAAGGAAAAATATACTGAATGGAGGCCTGTTATGAGCAGAGAACATGTTTGCAGTAGCTTGCATCTGGTATGTGAGGAGACTGAAACGAGGCTGTCTGTATGGGGAAGAGCGCCGGAGAGACAGAGGCGGTGAGCTTAACGGGAGGGAGCGCGGCATCAGCCATTGCACAGAGCGCCGCCCAAATGAGTGTAATTGCTGCTCACGAACGGTGATCAGAGCAGCCAGCCTGTAGCCGCGGTTGCTATGGCTACTCATCTCTGTCAGCCTCTCTGACAGCATTACATCTTTTCTTTCATTCATAGGAAAAGCTGGTGATTTTCTGGAAAACTTGGCACACCTTTAGTTCATCTATTACACAATATTAAGAACACAAAATGCAAATTTTTGCTTTTTTGTTGATGTCACATTGCAAGGGGTTTAAATGCCTGCGTAATTAACCAATACTAATAAAGTACAAATTGTCTTATAAATAATGAGTTCTCAGAGGCACGTTATTATTGCAGACTGATACACATGATCGCACCGGTGCCCTATGCCATGCATAATTCAATAGGAACATATTTATTAGCAACGATTAAGCGAACACATAAAGCACTTTAGCACATTAAATAACAATTACCTGGCTATTTGAATCTGATGGCTTTATCCATTAGAAACGAAAACAGCTGTTGCCGCAGGTTTTAATCTGCACTTGACCCCCTGGAATAACAGTTCACCCCAGTCTATTGGAAACCCATCAGAAATTGCAGTGGAATACACTGCCAATTCACCCTCATCCATCTCTTTCAGCAGGGGGAACTGACCCAATTATCAGTAAAAGTGTCCCTGGACAACAAGCATTGCCACGGAAAGCACGGAAAACCAAATGCTGAAATTCTGTACTTCAAGTTCCCAAATCATCTCATAAATGTGTACTTTTCAATAATGAAAAAGTTACAATACAAGAATCAAATATATCCAAAAGAAGAGAATTTAACTGTTACCAATTGTACACAAGGCAGTTTTTTTTGCAAAATATTGTATTTGTGATGTAAAGATGTTACATAACGGAAAATCCAATGCAAAATCACTGGATCACTGAATATGCTACAATCACTGTTGTGCCTGTGCTTGAGATTTTTCACCACACGCAACACATTTCCTTTGTTCGAATTTGAACGTGATAAAAGGACAAGGACACGACCTCAAACAAAACAAACAAACGGGGGGAAGACAAACATCAAACAGGCGAGATTTAAAAGCGAAGACAAAGGCGAGAAAGCGGCGGGCGAAATGTGGGCCGCCGCATAATTAGCGTCTGAAGCTGGAGAGCGCTTGAGGAGACGCTGGGGGCCGTCGTGGCGGCGTTCCTTACGGTGCGTTGCCGCGGGGTCCGTCGCCGGAGAGGCTCTGGAGGCACACCCCGGGCGAGACGCGCGATGCATCATCCTCACAAAGCGCCGTCTCGCGCTCCTTCCCTCTGAGATTAATTAGGGCCGAGGACGGGGGGTGGGGAAAGGTGCTGGGGACTCGTCGATAAGACGAATTGCCGTGCCTCGCTTCGATCGCAGAGAACCCGAAGTTTCTCTCTCACCGCGTAAAAGAAAGAACGGACCTGGTGCGTTACACGGCTAGTGGGCTCCGCCTCAAGGCAATTAAAGAAATTATGCAAGAAGGGGTTGGCTACTATGCTACAGAAAATACAGTAAATACCAAGTAAACATTGAAAAATTTTGATAATTTCATTTAAACTAATCTTTGACACACACTCGGTACATAAATCAAGGCCAGTATAAGCAACAGAACAGCAATATCTAAACTACCAGCAATTATGGATAAAGGAACCAACAGAAGCTATGCTATAAGTGACAGGATGCCAGGCCAAAGCAATTTCCAGCAGGTCAACACACCTACTGTATGGTTCATCTATAATAATGCAATCAAGCGTGCAGCCTACTTCTGAAAGCTAATATAAAGCAAAAGGTGAAATGCTGATTTCATCAAATGCTCAGGTAAATGTAAAGTGCTTATTTATTTATGAATTCACTTTGTGACTGGTGAAAAACAACAGCACGGCACCATGGGATTTTGTATAACATCAGCATCCTTTTGCAGCCTACTTTTTGCAGAGCCACGGTTCGACTCCACAAGACATCAAGACCTGAACTTCACAACCGCGATGACGGAAATACCCGAGACCCTACAGACTGTCTGCAAAATGCAAGGCGACCATCTTATGCACTCTTTTCCTTACCAAAAGCAATGCACGTGATTGGATTTCACCATGTCAGCATCCTGCAGTCTTCATTACAGGATGAGATCATTCAACAGAAATGATCTAACAGTGTTATTCATCTGGTTCCATAATATATTGATCTGTACGTAGAAGATTGTATTTAACTACTGCCTCCCATTTTGGAGGGCATTTGATCAGTGTTTAAAACTGTGCAACTTGAGATGTGGTGCCATAGCTTGCTCTTTGCTTTTCCTTTATCACTCCAGCATTCACTCCAGTTTTCTAACCCGTTTACCTGCAATGCAGCACCGCACTTAATTTTCTGTGCCAATTAAAGGGATTCAGCAGTGTTCGGGCTAGCAGGCAAAGCAGCAGAACCAGATTTGAGCTTGTTACAGGGATTCAGCAGTGTTCGGGCTAGCAGGCTGAGCAGCAGAACCAGACTTGTGCTGGTTAAAGGGATTCAGAAGTGTTTAGGAGAGCGGGCTGAGTAGCAGAACCAGATTTGTGCTGGTTAAAGGGATTTAGAAGTGTTTAGGAGAGTGGGCTGAGTAGCAGAACCAGACTTGTGCTGGTTAAAGGGATTCAGCAGTCATAAGGATAGCAGTCTAAGCAGAAAGTAAGAAAAAGTTACACCTCAGAAAGCTTGGGTATTTCTAAACATTTTACTTGCTCGGAATCAATTAAACTTTGTTCTTAATTTTGATTCACATACATCAATGCATTTGGGAATTAAAAGCATGCAGGATATGCAGCTATGCAGGATTTTTATTAGAAAATATTATAAAATAGCTATGCTAAGGCATATCTTTGACGCACTGGCAATCTCAGTGTTTACACATTTCAGCCAAATTTGTGCTCCGTTTACCTGGATTTGATATTCTAAAATGTGTTTGGGATGTTTCTGGGCAGGGTGCTCTTTTCTGTATGGGGAGGGGAGGGCGTGGCTACAGAGCCTGTGGTTTGGGATCAGATTCCAACAAACTGTTTTTAGCAAGTCAGCTGCTGCAACGGCAGGTGCAAAGAAGCCTAGATACAGCTAAGCAAAAAGACAAGCCGACAGGGCTCGTTAAAAAACTGGAGTCCCTCTTTGAATTACTTTTATTTGGTGGCATCAGCTGAAGTTTGCCAAGGGGATGAAAAGCGATGGGGTGTTTGCCTATTTTCTGTTAGGCCTATAAGTAACGTTACTTCTATCTAGTTAGTCTACCTTACGCAGCTAGATGCCTGAGGTTGGGTAGCTTTTGTATCGAATTCTGTTCTTCCATCCCATCAAAATGTCTTTGCCCCCATAGAAACTGTTTATAGGTGCAACTTAGCTGGTTCGGAAATTCACCAGCATTTATTTCAATCAAGGGAAATGAATTTGATAGAGCATGCATGCTATCTAGTAGACGTTGCATGTAGCCAACTTCACTAACACAGCTAACAAAGTTGCCAGCAAGGCCATGGATAACTTCATGAAAAAGTCATTCACTTTACAAGTATATTAGCTAGCGATGATAGACCTATGACCTGCTAATGTTGCTTATTCCACTTGCAATTCCCAGTACTAACTAAATGTCCAGGGGGTATTTAAGGAAGCACGATTACTTAGTTAGTTGAATAACTGCATGGAGTAAAACCAAGAACAGCTCTTTTTCAGTCCATCTTCCAGATATGGGAGGGTTCTGAGTTTTACTGCAGTTATCCAGCTGACTCAGTAATCCTGCTTCATGAAACAGGGCCTAAAATAGATAAATACCGAACAAGAAAAAACACAAAAGACCTACACTGGCAATACAGAGTAGCTACTGTATGATGTTCCTGCACTCTAAGGGGTGCACTCAGTGTAAAGATCGTTATAACACTGCCTAATTTACTGTTACCATCAATATGGAATCATTCATGTTGCTAAAAATTCTATTTTCAATATCTTGGCATTTTGACATTTTGCTTGTTGCGTCCTCAACGGAGGTGTGGGTGGGGCTGAGGACAAAGGAGGTGCGAGTGGGGTTTACAAACAAAAAAGACAAAAAAAAAAAAAAGAGTCTACAAGGGCCAACAAAAGAAACTGCACACAAAACTCAGATCATACACACAAGACAGCAGCCTTCCAATGTGATTAACGTTCCAAGCCAACTATTTGGCTTGTAATGATGTTACTATTTTGATACCGGTGTTACTTCTCTCTGAAACATTGTTGATATTACTGACCTTCGCTGCTGGATTCCCTCATGAGACAAGGCTGAAGTTTAACACTCAAATTTGACTAATTAGCAAACTACTTACCACAAAGAATCCAAATAAATACAGTGACATCACAGCTGCAAAAATGTAATATACTGTAAATAAAAAACAAACAAATGAAAACAATAAGTTAGAAAACTGTAGCCTATCAATGTCACTGTACTTACATAATTACTACATAATAGGCCTGCATTCTGTTTACAACTCTAGGTCTTGCAAGCAGTTGCCTAGCAAAGTGAAGTCCTACCCGTAACATTATTGCTCATCACAGGTTTATTTGAGTGTTCCCAACACCAACTCTTTTAATGCTGTAATTAATCAGTGATAAGGACAAGTAGGCTATGTACTGTGCTGCTATTCATTTGATAACATCAGTCTTCAGCTCTGAAAATGCACTTTTTATTTTGAAATTGTAATTAAAAAATACTGGTACTGACAGCGTGAAGATAAGACCGGTGTAGGCTCACGCAGTGTATGCCACCGGTTAAACAGAACACTGCGACAAGCCCACTAGCTTTGGTGAAATTCAATATAACAACAGCACACTTTAGCACTTATTCAAATTTTGGACCACCTAAGTAAACCTAGATTGGGCACAGACGCTTTGTACTGAAGTCGATTGTCACGACATGCTTCCTGTCTGTACCCATGGAGACCACAGGCAATGTGTTGCATTCCCCGTGGTGATCAATTCCAATATGCCGTTGTAAAGGAAGTGGAACACTAGCTACAAAAATGGCGGTCATGCAGTGACTGAATCGTTAAGCTCTGAAGCTCATTATTAGTTCAGAGGAGAGTCTGAGGTGGGAGGGCGTCACGGCAGAGCGGACAGGTCCCTGCAAAGGAGCGGTCGAAGAACAAGCTGCCGTTTCCGTTCCGCGAAACTAGCGATTGCCGTTTCCGCGAAACTAGCAATTGTCCGCCATTTTGGGCTGCCGTGCAAATTGCTCTTGTGCTGGGGGGGCTGGAGGTCTTACTTCAGGGGAAACCCAAACTGTCATCGGGGGGTTGATGATGAGAACTGGCCAATCAAAACAAGGACCCATAATTTACATAACCCAGTACAGCGGGTGGCTGGCCAAGGCGAGTTCTGTTAAACAATGTTCAGAGTGGGTTTCATGAAAGTCTCCCCAGAGCACTCAGCGTGTCCTTCAGGCTGGTCTCAGGCCTGAACAGCTCCCTCCATAAAGAGCTTTATCAACCAGACACAGCCGCTGGATGCTCTGGTGCCGTTATGTATGGTTCAGGGAAAAATTCACCATGACCGGTTCCATCTGGAGTGGTATTGTGGTAGCAATCTAACAAAAGAGACTTGTAAAATGTAAAAGAGTACTTGTAAAATTACAGAAATTTAACAAATGTAAAACATTTTTACATCCCCATATCTTGTCCATGCACACGTCTTATTCTGGGGGTTGGTTATTGCAATGGATAGTAAAAATGCATTCAGAATGTTTTGGTTCAACTCCTGGTTGCAGTGCTGCTGTTCTATCCCTGAGCGTGTTACCGAATCTGCATTGCTTCAGTTACAGTTATTTGGCTGCGCAAATAGTGATATAATAATAATGTTTTTAGAACCTTCATGTGTCCTTGATTTTCAATGTTTGATTTTCAATGTGGAAGACTCCAGGTTTTTAAAGAGCTTGATTTACTCTTGTTATGTGCATATATTTTTAGAAAAATTCTCTCATACAATTAAATCTAAAGTGTTGTGATTTTTAAGATTCATATTCCTTTTTCCAAACCTGAGTCATTACAAATTTTGGGTGGGATTTTCCCCTGATACCAATATTTAAGTCTCTTATACAGTTTTTTCATTTATTTATTTTGCCTTCATTTAACAAGGTAGGACAAGTGAGAACAATTCCGCAGTTCTCATGTGCAGTGAGTACCTAGGGAATGGAAGGGACTGCACAGCCAATCAGAAGCAGGAGGATGATAATATTGCCAGATATAGAGCAGAAGCTGAAGTGGGAATTTAGCCAGGGCATTGGAGTTGACACCCCTTCTCTTTCAAAAAGCACCATGGGATCTTTAATGACCACAGTGAGTCAAGATCTCACTTTAATGGCTCATCCAAAAGATGTGAATTCCTTTTCAAGGTCCATGAACACGGAGAAATACAGCAGGAACCACATCATTACTAAGGCAGAGCTATTCAACCTCTAAGCTAGAGGGTAGCTATATCCCTTGGAGAATCTTCAGTGCAAATGAATGATGCCTGTGAATGAGATTCCATATATCAATGCCTTTAAGAGTTTAACATATACAATGACATGTTAATATGTTGATGCACGCTATATTGTTGGACAAACTGTAATGCAGCACAGAATGCAAAACCAAGGTCTCCTCTATGACGACTTCATTCTATCAAATCAAGCAATTAAATAAAAGCATACATGTTTTTTTTAGTGCCTGCTACGGAGATAATAAAAATATTTAATGAAGAAAAGCAATGGACATCATACATTTTCATTACGGCTTGCGAGAATTTGTCAATGACAAAGTATTTTTTTGCTGACGCGGATTTCACAACTCATTGAAAAAGCCAGGGATGGAAGCATAGACTTAGAGGACGATTAACCGTCGGGTGGGAGATAATTTCCAGCGATTTTAAGAAAACTGCGTGGTGCGAAGAACAATCTCATTTTATGAATCAGCTCTGTTTCAGCATATCCATGAATATTGCTGCACTGATCACATCCTCCAGAGACTAATACTGCAGCTGCCTCTGAAATTCTCACCAAGTAGCTTCAGAACACCATCTAAAAGATAAATGAGCCCATTCGACATGAAGCAAGAAACTCTACACTGCAACGCACTGCCTTACGTTAGAGCTGCGCCTCACTGAGCAGCATTCTCTTTTATTGCCTACACAAATTTTATACCTCGAACATCTGCAGTCCTTTTCAGTTTTTACTTGTGTCAGTTTATTCGAACAAGGCCTGGATCATGTGCAAGAAAATCTCTCTCACTCCCGAGATACTGTTTTTGGCAGCAGTGCGATTTTAGCCAGAGACTGTAAATATGAATATCAGGGGGAAAAAAAAGGTTGTGAAATGGAGAGAAGATTCAGTTACGTGGGCAGACAGTGTAACCTTATGGTACTACGAGTACTCTTGCCAGATTTAGAATTTGTCAAAAGCAGACAACATGCACAGCCGTAAGCTCGACCGCTGTCAGAGCTGATGGCGAACTGGGGATGGTGCATGGTTGTGGTTTCATGGACTGGGCGCGGGCAGGCTGCTATCAGAATGAGTCATGGACCGAGGGTTGGTCGAGACGCAAATTCATTACATACCAATGGTAAATTTTTACAATCAATTACTCAAACCCAGATATTACATTGCCCGGTCGGGACCACATACTGGACCAGTGCAAATAATTAGGAAAGTGGACATTCTAGTCGAACATCTGGAAACTCTAAGAGCCTGACCAGGTTGGCATACTAATGGGAGATAAGACCACCCACTCTCTAAAGCTGCGCTTCTCTAATAAACCAATGATCAGTCACTTCTGAAGAACCCTGATCCTGTGTAGCGGAACTCCAGATACAGGCATCAATTAAAGCCAACGCCAACTTAACCCTGCTAAAAATAAATCAGACTGCAGAAAACCTCTCAAGTACATTCTCTCCCTCTAGATAGAGCTCCTGAGGTGGAGACTGGGCGGCATGCATTTCAAACCCAGAGACCGCACTTCGAGAGCACAGAGTTCAGCTGCTCTGGTGTCCAGCTGCTTTGCTATGCCACTGAGAATGAGAACAACCTCCTTAAATTACATCTGCTGCAGGTAATCCTTAAGCTAGCAGCTAGTCCCGCTGGGAGAAGCAAAAACAAACTAGAGCCGTAGATGGCAGGCACACTCCCTATTGGCACTCACACAGCCAAGGATTTCAAGGCAGGTTCCACTGGTGTGCTTAAAAGCATTGAGTGAAATATTGATACAGTGTCGGATTTAAGTTGTTTACTGGGCTGCCACATGCTATTCAGGCTGAGGTGACCTAGCAAGCCAGGTTCCTTCTCAAAAATGACAGATTGTGATCCTGTTAAATTTGTATGGTAAATTTATCTATGAAATTATGACATTGGGATTTAAAACAATGAATTGGAATTTGCAGCACAAAAATCTCAGCATCACTGCACAGCTAAAATCCCCACTTTTCTATGTGCAGCATTCGTGATTTAATTTCAGATGAGCATTTTGGCAAACCAGTGCTGTTATGTTACATATATTAAATATGGCATACGTTATTCGCATTAGAGATAGATGGGCCATGGCTCAACTCTTGTGTTCACATGTTCACTTCTGACACAGCAGATTATTGCCTTAATGATGGAAGACAGCAGTCACACATAGACGCGCGAGTAAAATAACATTAGTCATTTTAGCAGAGTTAAGTAGTTACTCTGTGCACAATGAAACCATTTGTATGGATTTGTTTTACTGCTGTCACTCACTTTTCAGGCAATACAACGATTTATATTTTTGCAGAGAATGAACTGCCAATTATTTATGGGATTTACAGCAATGCTAATGCATCGGATTACTTCATTTTAAAATTTAACCAAACATTTAAGGTTTAAAAAACATGTAATTCTTTTACTGACGATAAGTGTAGCAGTTCATGAATTAATTTACTTGTTCATTTTACTACCCCATTTTGACAAAAAAAAATCCCCTCTTCCAACCCCGTGCACTCCTTTTTTATACTGGACCCCCCGATTAATCCAACACTAAGTCCCCCAAAACCACAGTCCCTGCATTCACCTGCTTCACAGGGCTTGAGTGAGGCATGCACAGGAAAGAGGAGAGGAAAACAAGGCTTTTCGATTGCAATAAAAGAACCTGAACTCTGCTCCGCGTGAACACGCCACTGGAGCGATCCAGAATCAAAACATCAATGTTCCCCATCGAAGATCTCATTAACCCACAACGGAAATCAAGCGTCTTCTTTAGAGTGAGCGTAGTCACCGGGACAAGCTTCCAGGCAGGGTGGGCGGGGGGAGTGGGGGGGGGCAGTTTGAGGGGGAACACGTGCCTTCCTGATCACAAGGCGAGATCGGGGCTTCGAGCTCAACGTGAGCTCTGCCGAGCCCGTGCCGCTGGGCTCCGCGTGCAGCCTCCTGTTTATCTTCAGCAGACGGCTGCGGCGCGGTTACTCATCGAGCGTTCGCGGGTCTCGGCCAATGGGAAACCTACGTCTGCGTGCAGACAATTACCTGTGAAAAGGCGGTGGACAAAGACGCTCCCGACGGCGCGTCTGGAATCAATCTGCCCTCGCGCAGAAAATAAAGCCGGCCAAACAAAAACGAATTCAGCACCGGGCAGGAAACGAAAGCTGAAAGTCAGCTAGCTTCAGTCCTGCACAGCTCTTCACAGCATAACAGAAAATATCAGGCCCTCAGCCGGATGAAAATTCCTGTATTAATGCAAATGGACTAAAGGTAGTGCAGGTGCAGTGTGGATACTGCAAACAAAAACACCTCATTGCTGAGGTCAAAGGTCAATGCAACCTAATTTGCCTAGTCCACACTAGATGAATGTCTGGTAACTGAAATATTTACAATAACATCACAAATATGTAATTGTATATGTTTTAACTTCTATACATAAAAGAAACTTCAGCTCACTTTGTGCTTATGATTCTAAGGCAATGGCAAACACTTCCTCCGGACATCAAGGCTAGTTCTGTGTGTTGAGCAATAAGGAGTCCCCCAACAGGAGAAGACAAAAAACCCTTATGCTCGCTCGTTGCTGCTTTTGGAGATACTGCTTGTGATGTTCTGATGGACTCATGACGAGAGAAATTAAGAGTCAAAAATATTTTTATCTCTTTCCTCTGATTTCCACTTCCTCATTCACTTCATTTTGTATGCAGTGTCATTTCAAAATAAACAGATAAACAGAATTCCAAATATAACTGTGACAGAGGTAGTGTCATTCGGTTTCAGCCAACATTTATCATTTTATAAGCCCCAACTGAGCTCTGAACCACCTGGACAGCATTCAGAAGGATTATAAAGTGATTTAAAATTCAGTTAAAAAAATGACTTATTGCTATAAGAGGTGATCTAGCCATTAGAAATTGTGAATACATAATGTTTTTTCCCACATAACAGACTACACACAAAATCAACATAGATTTGCATGGGCCACAATCATTCGTGATACTCATTGCAGATGCTGGGGTGAAGAGCAGACTCTTTCTCACAGTCCGCAGTCTCAGCCTCTGATGTGGCTACTTATAGGCCTAAAATGAGCTCATCATGCCTCCTATGGATGCCTTGGAGCCAGAGTGGCAAGAACTGAAGCAAAGCAGCAGGTTCAAAACAGGGCCTGGGACAAATGTAAAGGTCTCCACAACTCTGAAGGCCCTAATTAGTAAAATGAGTCCCTGGGGTCAAGGCTACCATCAAGGGAGATTAGCTGGATGTGTGTGTGTGTGTCTTTTCGCTGTGTATTCAAATGAAAAAAAATATATGCAAGCTTTAACATACATTACCAAACAAGCAAAAAAAAAATAAAGATAACAAAACAAAAAGAAAACAAATCAAAGATCTACGTAGGGAGTACAAGACCCAAGATTTGCGCAGCTTGTAAATGCATGTAATGGCCATATAGTGAGAAGGTAATCCAAAGAGTAGTTACTGATGGACACTGCAGGTCTGAAGATAATCCTTTCTCTGCAAAATGAAAGAAATGAAACAGTTTTCCTGCTAAAGCTGCGAGTCTTAGAAAACTGTGCATTAATCCAGTAGCACAAATTGGAGCACAAAACCAAACCTAAGTCAGGACAAATTGACATTTTGAAGATTCATCTTTAAAAGGAACTGAAGTGATGTGGGTCTTTTGGTAGGAAGGGTCCTGTGTATCCTTGATAAACTCCTATAAAGAAAATGATGCATGATGGACTGCTGTGGTCTTCACACATGCAAGCCATTGTGAATAAAGTATCAAAATAAGTAGCAGCAGCTTATGGGGTATATACAGCCACAGTGATTCCTGCTATCTAGGAGGAAGAGATATTGAGTTAACAAGGAATTTAGGTTCTTGGTTCATCTGGGATACTCTGGTCCTTAGAGTTCCTGGGAGAAAATAGACTTAAAGGGAAGCAAATGTTGATCATCATGGCAGCATTGAAAGACATGGGGGAGAGAAGCTGAAGGGAGGGGCCAATGGTCAGTGGGCGGGCCGATGGTCAGTGGGCGGGTCCTACCTGTTTGGCTGAGCTGAGAGGCGCTCCGGCTTTTCCTCGAGAGCCCGACGATCGCCACCATTTTGGCACCAATGCTTGAGCGCCTCTTCTTCTCCTCGGCGTCCTCCGTGGTCCCCACGCCCGTGTCCGATTGGCTGCCGTCCGTCTTCTCCAGGTTGCACATGTCCCCGCCCAGGCTCGAGCTCTTGGTCATGTTCTGCCCGGACTCGCTCATCTGCCTGTTTTTCATTTTGGACGCAAAGGCACTGTCAGCAACGGCGGTCGGGCGGAGACGTGGGGTCAGAGAGAAAGAGGGGAAGGGACAGAAAGGAGGACAGGAGAGCAGAGAAGACAGAAAAGGACAGGATTCAGCTACAGGAATATGGGAAATTGGAAACTGCAGGAGTCGCGGACAGGGGAGGACTTGGAGGGGGCACCAAGCATATCTTACATCACCACGGGAACATGGCTCAAGGGAGTACAATGATACTACTGTTTCAAAGAGGTCACGAAGACAAGCAAGCGTATGGACATTGTTCCTTTCATAGATCTAAATGAATGGCTCAATATATAATCTCAGTAGTTCAGTTCACCTGAGCTGTGTTTATCAACCTGTCTGTTCTTCTGGAAATGGTGCATTCTGTGTTCATACTTGCAGTAACAGAAAAGCTTTGGGCAGACTGAAAATACACCCCAAGAGAAAAGCAGGATGAACCTGCCTCCCTCCAGCCCTCTCCCTGCACAGAAAACAAACAGACACATTCCCTGGACGGGTCTGCATGTTTTCAGTAAAATTAAGTTGCTTATACATCCAACAAAAATTAATTTAAAATTCCATTTTATATTGGCGGAGAAATGTAGCTCAGTATTTGTACAAATAAGTTAAAAATAAAACAAATGTGAATGTCATGTAAGCATGAATCATTATACTCATTATACTCTATAGAGGGTTCTGAAAGCAACATGGCTCAAATTCAAGATTCAACTCGTTGATAAATGTCTCTAGTCTACATGTTTCCATCTATGAAATGAGGTGGTCATGAGGACTGCATGGATAATTATATCAGCATCCGGATTTATGCTGATTTATACTGCTCTGTGGGCTAGTGTCTCTTAAACATGACATCCTCATCATGGCATAGAAAAAAACTCCTTGATATCAATTTCACAAAAAGCAAAGGTATACTGATTTATTTAAGATATTTTTCAGTGGCGTACAAACTACCCTACTCTTGTTTGACAGATAACGAGAACAGGATCCAAACTAAGGCTTGATTCTGGATCCAAGAAAATAATTAAGAGAACAGCCAGGGACACAATGCATATCCTGTTTGTAAGACAGCCCTTAGGACTTCTGTGCTTTAATAACCAGTAAGCTTTTGACCCAGTAAGCTCTATCTTCTTGAAAAAGCAATTAAAGAAAATAGATTTAGAAGAATGGAGGGGGGGAAAAAATCAATGAGCTTTGACAATTGCTGGTTCAATTATTTCAATTATCTGTGCCAGTCTCTCAGTTTCCTGGGCTTTGTATATCCCATTCATTTATATGTAGATCTGGGGCCAGCTTTTTCCAGCACTAGCTTTTCTATCTTCATATCAACAGTCAGTGGCAATTTCACCATATTTAAGCCAATTATTTAATTACGAAGAAAGTGTCTCTTGCCAAATCCAGCTCTCTACAGACCTCTCTATCTAAGCTTCTTCCAACGTAATTACTTAATTACAGGTAGTGGATGAAAAACAGAACTGTGAATGAATACGGAACAACAAGCATACGCAAAGCAGTATGTGGCTCAGCAATTAATTAAGTGAATACAAAAAGTCTGGACAGTCCTAGCAACCAATAATTATGGCTTGCATGTCTGCAGGAAGAGAACTCGGTGACTGTAACTGGAGCTGGAGTGAGTAAGATGGCTCAGCTTGCTGATGTTTCACAGGCAAGGGTGTCCAAGCCAGGGCTGCTCAACTCTGCAGTGTCTGCAGGTATTCGCTCCAACCATGCGCTACACCTCATGATTTCACTCATAAGCTTACTTCCTGAACCAAGTAGATAAAATAATTAGTGGAACTGAGAGATTCACTGCAAATTTCAGTCTGGCTCAAAAACAGCCATTTTAACAATAACCAGACATTGCCCAACACCCTTTCCAGTATAATCAGACATTGGCCACCACCTGCATATCATTGACTGTTCACTGCTACCGATATCCAGTATTTTCACATTAGTGATTGAGATATGAATTACCTCCTCATGATAGAACATTTAGCGAAACATGTATACAAGGGTCAAGAGAAATATAAATAACTGCCAACACCATAATCTTCAGCAAACAGAAGGTGGTGCACAAGGATAGGACTTTAAATATTGCAATTAAATACATTAACCCACATAAATTGGGGATTATTGTTGAGATTATACTGAAGGAAATTTTGCTATCGTGCCAGTGTATTTTCCATACCGCCTCTGTCATTTCTCTGAGACTGTTCCTCCAATGCACCGCATAGGTAGACCTGCATTGATCTTCCCACGTAACCTTACGCAAGTCTGGCATTGACACAGACAGCCATAGCTAGAACAGCGATTAAAAAGAGAAATGATTGAAGGATGAGCATAATTTCATTTTTCTTGACCTGGAATCAGTCCAGATATGAGGTAAAAAAAAAGGGAGTCAACTGATGTGATAATGCAATTTCAAAGTTGCTACTCCTCATAGATTTGTAAGAATTGTAATTCTAGTTGTTGGGCAATACACAATCGATCATAGCATCGCTGCAGATCATAGCTTGTGAGTTTACAAAAACCTGACTGGTTCCAGCTTTTTCTAGCCATAGCTACATTTTAGTGTCAACCTGACATGTTGATGCTGTGATGTGGTGTGCTTATGATTATGACCAGGCATTCAAAACTGAGATCAGGCATCCATCATTGAGGTACAAATGAAAAAATAAGATGTAAAAATTTCAAAAGCATGCAGGCGCTTTGGAGATGCAGATGAGATCCTGAAAACTCTTTGACCGCAGTTGTCAATTTTTCTATGGAAACCCGCTGCCGCTCTTGGTGCTGTGCCATCAGCATGGGATAATTTAGCCCTTGTTTAAATAATGGAAGGGTTGAGTGAGTGACAGCCCCTTTCTGACTGCCAGCATCGGTTGTGTTTTATGAGCACTTGCAATGCATGAGTCTAGAGTACATCCAGTGAATTCAAAGGTTCACTCGCACATATTTGCAAATGGAAGCATTTCCTTGACATTATGTATTGGCAAACTTGTACTGTAGATATAAGGGAAATAGGATTCTGACGTAATGTCAGCTTAAAAATACGACTGGTCCAATACCCCGGAACCACAGAAAGGGCTAAACATCGTCCCTGATTTAATCATTTTTACGTGTCATATTTCCTGTGCAAATCATTTTGAGAAACTAACCAGTCGCTAATAATGATTGAAGAAAGCTAGGTTTTTGAACAAAATTGTTCATATAACGTTTCCCAAATTTGAAACTTACAATTGCATGCTCCAATGCACGCACCCACAAGCATGTGTCAGTTTCCACAACACAGCCTACACAGTGCTACAGGAGAGCTAGTGGAACTGGAGAAGATCTCACTGGCAATGGTTTTGGGCTTTTTGGCATCTGGGGAGGAAGGAACTAATACAGTGGTAGTCCAAGGAAATCTGGTCAACATGAGCCTGTCTGGTACGATGTAGCCAATTTTGACTTGTTGTCATGGAGCACAGGCCTTTGCTTGGGTTGACAATGTTTACTGGCAGAGCTACTTGAGAAGTCCTTTACTGTACTTTCAAGTTAATGAAAGATAAACTGCATTTGGTTTAGAGGATCCACATGCTCTTTCATATTAAGAAGGAGATGATGCTCAGTTCAATTTGTATACTTAAAAATCCAGCCCAACGGGAGCTAATTATTAAACAGGAACATTGACTGGAATTGACCAGACAGCCAATTTTCTTGACTGGGCAGGGGTCTGACCATGATTGGCCACTTGAAACCCCAAGAGAGATGAACCTAAGCCACATTTTACTATTTTCATTTGCTGCATAAATTTGGAGCTAGGTGCTGATTTGCTAATAGATTCTGAAGAGGTACATGTTTGCACATAACATTGCCTTCAGCACTGTCTGTAGCCCAAAGTCTGCTGTGTAAATACACACTGTTCTGCAATTAACTGAGGCTGATTTGAATCATTATGGCAACATATTGCAATGCAGAAAGGGACTGAAGAGAATCACCTTGGTGGTTTTGATAGTTTGTGAAGACTAAGAATACTGGTAAAAAAGGAAATTATATTTGGACGTATATGGGATAGGACCTTATTTTGACCAAACTCTGAAAACAAGCTAACTCTAACTGAGCAAAATACAGCCTGGTTAGAATGGAGAGACACAATCTTATATTACTGTACAAGCCTGAGGTCAATCTATCATACACTTGATAGCCTAAAACGTTATTCATAGTATTTTTTATTCTCAGCAAAAATGACCATACTGCATGCATTGCTAGAATAAAATCAATAAAATCATGCTAACTCATAATACAAAATGGTTTGAGAATCAAAAGAACTTTTTAAGGCCCTCTTATGGAATGTCTGGCTTGTGACACATCAACTGAGAGTTTGGAGGAACGAGCATTTTAATCAGCTAATGCTTACTGACACCTTTGATGCAGTATTCAAGGACTTTTTCTTTGCAGCATTTGTGCGTTAAAGTCTACATTGAGAATGAGTCACTAGCTTTGCAGTTTTGTGATTCTGCTGTGAAAAAAATTACATTTTTTTTCCACAGAATAAATGTGAGTGATAGATATCAACTTGGTAAGCAATATCTTCACTTTCCGCCCAAAAAGACATCTAAATGTGGTCTCAGAAAAAGTCAAATATGTACTGATCACTAAAGCAACATTTGCATCATTACATGACAAAAAATGCAAATATCCAAAAATGAACAAACCTTATTCCTTTGTAATCTTCAACACAAGTTATACAGCCTCTCAACAGAGGTGACTTCTTAATTCTAGTACAACTATGATTCACCATAATTCTGGGATATCTGAATTTTAGAATTATCATGGGGAATCGGGGAAAAAATTAAATATATTTGTACAAACGTGTCAATCACATTGGTGTGATTCTCAGGTTTTCAAAGGCTAAATAAAATCTATTTCTGTGGCGGCCATGTTGAGCTGTCAGCTGCCCATAAGCACAGCATCACAACCTTTTGTCTGATCGCTCTCCCACGCATCACTGCGAGCTAGTGACAAATATCACAACAAGCCAGACATCCGAAACACCCTGCATGAAGTGCTTTAAACACGCCAGACTATGAATCCTGTTCACACTTACAGACATTCAAGCTATCATTGTCTTACTGAATAAGTGAGGACACAACAGCGATAGTCATAGAAACTCAATTCATGTTGCAAAGTTTAATAATTCTTTCAGCTCCTGAATGGGTGAAGTCAGTCTGCTCTATATTACATTATAAAAAGCAGTTGCTCTAGTGTATGTACAGTATTTCAGATGCTGTACAGTTGCAGAAGTGCTCCACATGTCACCTGAATTGCACCTTTAATGAATGTAGCTCGGAATGTTTTACTCCCTTCAGATGAGTCCAAAGGGGGCTAAATAACTGCAGTCATATCATTACCACTAACATGTGCAACTCTAACATGTTTAAATGTGGTCAATTTGAAATCATTAACGTGTAAATGTAGATATGTCATACTCATTAACATGTTTAAAAGTAGTCATGTCAAATTCATTAACATGGTTAAATGTAGCCATCATACTCATTAACATGTTTAAACACAGTCATATCATACTAACATGAACATGTTTAAATGTAGACATGTCATAGTCATTAAGATGTGAAAAACTGGGATAACTCCCCTGAAGCAGGATGTTCCTGATTGCAGTGGTTGAAAGTCAAAGTGGTTTGTGAGGGTCAAATGTATTTGCTTCCTGGGCTGGGAGAGATTGGTAAATCCCGGCTTGTTTGTTTCCCTGTACGAAATGTACTCTATGTACTCTATAGAAATATTATTTTAACTTGGTAGGGACAATGCTGACCAGCATTAATCAATATTTAAGCAAGCCATTAAAAGATAAAGAAACTAATCAGGGCAAGTCTGCCAGAGTGAGTGTGGTCTAAATACTCTCCTGTGTGTTTAAGTGGCACAAGTGAAGCCTGAGAGTACTTACAGCACTGGGGTAGAAGCCAGCTGATCTGGAGTCAGCCTTTGGAGTAGGAAGCCAGAAAGGACTGGCCCCCAGCCCACTGCCTGGCCAGAGCTGGTCAGAACCCAGTGCACTGTCTGGGATGAGAGAAATGTGCGAGACTGCTGCATTTTAGTAGTAATCCTCCCTGATGTGAAACTTTTACGACTCGCCTGCGGCCTTGCTATCCCTCAAGACTCAGGCTGAAAGAGCTGGGGAACGAGACTTGGGCTCCTCTGGAAATGTGAATGGAACACGAGGGCTCTCTGGAGACCTGGCCAAGCCGGTACAATGTGTTCCTTAGTGTTTATGGATGCTAATGGTTTTCCTTCACTAACAACAACATCGGCATGATGTGCATAAATAATTTAAGTGAATTTACAGTCATGTCATATCTAGTTTTTATATACTATTCAGACATTGTGTGCATGTGCACAAAAGCAGTTTGGTTCATGAATTCAATCAACTTTTGGCCTCAACTTTGAATAAAAAATAAAAAAAGCCAAATGGCATCGGTGAAGACAAAACTAACACTAACACATATTAATTTTTAAAAGTTAAGGACAAACTTTGGTTGAATCGAGCCATGGTCACTGGTGATGTGCATGCAATGCTCCAAAATTAAGTTCAACTGACTTTTTTTCTCTCGGTTCACATAAAATTTGAAAGGTTAGTTGCTTCTGGGTTTATTTACACTCCATGTAAGGTGAACTGCAGCCATCATGTGAACCTGACATACCTGTGAGTCAGTGACTATTTTCCATACAGTGCTAGCTTGCGCCATACAGGGCAGAGCCACATCTCTCACTTGTAACCTGGGGCTAATGTAGGTGTACCCCAGGGACCCTTAGCCTATAATAAATATGACCTAGTTAAAGTGAACTAATGAAAAACCAAGCCGCGAATCTGTTAAAGTTACGCTTGGACATAGTTCCAAGACTGTGCTCAAGGTGAGACACACATCCATACTATTTCTAAACAAGTCTGTTTGGCTCTTGCATGGCTTTCTCTCTCAAATGTGAAGCTCAGCTGCAGTGACTAGAATGCCATCTCGATTCTCCTGCCAAAGACTACGAAGAAAGAAAAGATGATCCTCTCCCGTTCTGCGGCGTATCTAATCCAGAGACTCGGGTACTTCTACTGAGAGGAACACACGGCGTGCAGAGGAATTAAGAAGTTTAGTTTCCACGGCAACATTGTCCTTTGTGCCCCTGAGTATACTGTCCAGTCTCATTCTGGGATTCCTCGGACTCCATTAATCAGTATTCTGGACACAGGCCTTCGTCTTCAACTCTGCGCCCGCTGAGTTCGACTCTGTTGCCTCGTGTAAACCGGAGGCTGTTGAGAAACTAAACTAAGCGGCCACCATTTTCCTGTTTTTATACTGAATTTTTTTCCATTACTGAGAGTCATGTGACATTGCTGTTTCGCCAAGCCGGCTCTGGTCTGCGAAACCGTGTTATTCGCGAGAAAAGAAATGGTCATCGGCGTGAAAAAGATAACGGGTTTGAAAGAAGAAGGGGGAGGCAGTCTTTTAAAGTACTGAAAGCGGAGGGTCGGCTGAGAATATGTGCACTCAAATGATGCAAATCATCCGAACGTTCATGAACGAAAACACACCGTGAACAAAAAAAAAATAAGACAGGGAGGAACGGAGCGTGTCGCTGCACTGACATGACCTCAATAAAACAAACAATGAGTACGTTTTTCTGCAGATCAGTGATAGATCTTATCAGAGCTGCTGTCACCAAACACGAGAACTTCCTTCAGTCAACAAAGAAACACCATTGGTGAATTCACAAATGCAGCCACTATTAACTTACTGGGATCAATACCCTGAGGGTTAAAACTGGTACCACTTATTCAGCTGTGAATTGAATTACATCTATAACTTAACTCAGAAAAAACAGTAAGCAATAATATGACTGACTTTGTATGTCATCCATGTCACTTCATTTCAATCCCTAATAATGGATAAAAACATGGAGGCCTTCGTGGAACTGCGCAGTGTCTACCTACCCTCACTAGTAAGACTTACAGTACAATGCGCGTGAGCAGGCTGGCATTCTGATATGACAGCTACAAAAGGAAGAATGAACTCAATCAGTTCAATTCTTTCAGCACTTTCCAAATTAATTCTACATCATTTTCCATTTTGAGTCACTGCCATTTGTCAATTTGCGGCCCTGTCAGAAGACTGAGAGAAAACGGAAATAGTCACAGTTAAGCTCCTAATAAAACCACGAAATAAATCCACAAAGCACCATGAACAGATAGGTTAACAGGATGTGACGTAACATGGGAGCATGACACAACCTGCTCTCTCATTTGTATCTTTTTTCTCCTCAGTGTTTTAAGTTTAAATGTATCTTGCTGCATTGTACCCACATTGATCACTGTGCCCAGCAGACAGCTCAGTGAAAAAATTCTTTCTGCCTAATAACGTGATGAGGCAGCTGGACTATGAAGTTTAAGGCAATTAAATGTGTGGTAGGTACAGTGTGTAAGTAAAGAAAACGTGAAGCATGCTACTAAAACGCAGGTCTAGAAAAGTAGCACACTCGAAGAACAATGAGGAGAGCGTTATGGAATTTTGAGTGCTTAGTGTTTTAGGGTTCTATTTGCAAGTAGTTCTGAGATATCAAGCCATAGCATTGCATACTCTTTTATTTATATAATACACAGTATGTATACCTCATATAATAATAACACATTAAAAAAGTCAAACAGAACCTGATAACACGCAGCTCTTGACTGCCTGCTTTAGCCTACATACAGAAAGGCCCACTACTGGAGTAGTACAAAAAAGAAGGTAGCAGAGACAATAATATGATCATGAAAGCCAGAGATAGGGGGAGGACACTGGGAGGGTTTGTGGAGACACACTAACCCTAAACTGCTGCACTGTTTACAAAGGGCAGTCCTTCATTCTATTTTTATCCATTTTTATTTACGCTGTATATAGCCAGATTAAAAAACCCACAGATTTATCTATTTAGCAAAGGGGGGCCATGCCAAGTGAACAGATCCCATATATCCTTGACACTGTTTTATTTATTAAATTCATCAATGTGTGCACACTGTATGTTTAATATACAGTCTAACTTGAGAGATAAGACCTGTGGGTGGTTTGGACATCGGATGTTTATAACTGAGAGTAGAGTCAAAATACAGCTACTTTAATTTAAACCATTTGTTGAGTGATTACTTGTGCATGATTACATAACATTTTTATCATTCGTTCATAGTCTTTCATTTCGTAGCCATAAATACTTTTACTAGATTATAACCAATAATCAAGCCACGCTTAACTAGGGTCTCATTGGATCATTCATTGTTATGTACATCAGCTTAACAAAAAAAAAAAACACAGCATAATAAAATGTAGCATGAAAATAATCGGGCCTAGTATTGCTGTAAGCAGAAAAATGGAAACATATTTATTTCTCATAAATAAAAGCATAAATGAAGAACCCATTTGTGTTTACTACAGACAAACTGGAAAGTGCTGACCAAGAAAAGCGCAAGGTGGAAAGATGCAGCACCAGACTGTGAGTTCAGCGCAAACTAGAGATTGTTCCATCTGCAACAGATATGGCATCAGCGAGGGAACACTGAAAGGAGAACAGCAGTCTGCTGACGAGCGGGCGGCTCCTGTCTACCCGGCTCTAAGTAAACCGCTCCTGGCATGGCTAATCAATAAATACATTCATCAATGTGTCGAGGAGCACATCAAAACAAATGCGTTGCTTTATGCGAGAACGTACTGTTGTTGTGATGCTACTCCTTTATCAACTTGCTGATTTTAGTTGGCCCCAACATGCAGTTATAGAGGAAGAGGTGTATTTCCAGGTTCTATCAATAGAAAGTGTGACTTGTTTCTGTTTAATGATCACTCTTTTGGATTATTGATAATAGCCAAGAGAATGTATGTATTACATAATAAGGAGCTTTTAAAGATGTAATTGCTTTTGCAACTTTCAGGTTCACATTATCTTAGGTTGACTGGTCGTTTTGTAACTAAGGTTTTACAACAAACTTTTAAGCACTTATTTAAAAAAGTCTTTCATTATATAAGTAAACATACTGACAATCTAGTTAATACATTATTTATCAGATGGCATTTAACTACGTCCTTGTTTCCTTGTCATCTATACTCCTTGTGAAGGCCTCATCATATTTAATTTTTTGTTGTGAATGCAATCTTATTCTAACAACTAATAGTTTACTGGCTTTTCACACCTTTCAGCCTGTTCAGCCAGCCAGCATATACTCACACTAAACACTAAAGATTGAGCGACTGCACATGTGCTTAAACTTTGGTGTTACGAGTGATGTCCTGCTGGCACATTTTTAAATGCTACAGCAATACAAATTTGCCAAGTACATCATGTGTACTTCAGGTGTAATAGATTAAGGTAAAGTTATATTTATAGAGGTAAAAACAGCCGGTGCAGGACTAGTTTAGATGTACTCTATGGTAATGTTGGATGTACTAACGGTTCTTACATCTGTTATGCTGAAATTCTAAATTATAAAAGGCATGCACAATACTAAAGAATGGGGCAAAATCAGGGGAAAATCTACACTACTTGATAGGGGAAGGAAGTATGACAGTTACGCCATTACTAGACCACCACACAACTAGTGCAGGGAAGTGCTCTTGGGGGACTGCTTGGGTTTTTACCTGACGTCGTTCTCTGAGAACCTCCTCTGCAATTTCCCTTCGTCCGCCTCCTCCTCTCCTTTGCTTCCTTCATCTGTCTGTGCCCCCACCCCACCCCCATCACTCCCACTCTTCTCTTTTGCCCCCAATTCCTCTTCCGCCACCTCACGTAAAATATTGTCCAAAAGCTCCTCCCCTTCCTGTGACTCCCCTTTTGATTGGCTGAAGCCAAACAATTGTGCAAATGTTGGAATGTGAAACAGAAAGGAAAAACAAATCAAAGATTCAAAGATGCAAACACTTGTAAATGATAATAAAAGAATTCAAAATATAAGAAAAACAAGACACAGCAGAAAATATTGAAACGGCAATAACATAACCATGAAGATGACTTTTCCTTTCTACTAGTCGAAAATACACACCCATTGACAATTAACATCCACACCCATTGTCACTGAACATAAAAGCACATTGCCAGTGATGCGCAAACCTCCATCTAAGGAAGTAAAGTTCAGACGTTTGGCTCAATTCTTGATAAGGCAGAGCCAAACCTGAACTCACTCAACAGCAGGAAGTGAAATCTCGCTAAAAAAAAAAGATGTTCTCTTCCTTATTCAGCGCCTGGGGCAGACATTTTCACAGTGAAAAGGTCTGGGCATGGCAGCAGAGGACAGGGAGCGTTATTCGGTGGTTTAGCCCATCCCTGGGAATGACGCTGGAATGGCGGCCTCTCTGTTCCCCGGAGAGGGGCGGGGACTCACCTGATCTTGCGGTTCCCGCGCGGTCGCTCTGACTGGGCGGACACGTAGCTCGTGCTGCTGAGCCGGGACGCACTGCTGGTCCTGGACACAGCGGACACGTCGCTCACGTCGCTGTCCGACGACTTGGCGGACTGGTTGTCCGAGCCTCGCGGGGCTTCCCTGGCCGGCCGCTACGGAGGCCAAGGACAGAACTTTATTTAAACCATCGGGCAGAAACACTTTGGACAGAATCAATAGTGAGCATAAGCTAGTGCATCTGCACATTAAAAAGAAAGTAAAAAAAGAGAAAAAGAACAGGACTGTCCCGAAAACATTGAAAAGGTGAAAAGCAGTGCAGCAAGGGTGGAAGCAGATTAAAATAGATGCCTGTCTTTGAAACAAAAAGGGAAAAAAAAGAGGAAACCAAAAGTAAAAAGCAGAAGGCTGAAGTAAAATTGCAATGCCTTTATTGTTATTGTAACATGTTCATTCAGGAACCATGTTAAACGACTTTTTGGTCAAAACAAGCCTTCTTCCAGAACCAGGTGCCCAGTGGCTGTTACGCTCCCAAAAAGGCTAAACCCAAATGGAGCTAAGGGCATGAGAAATCTATCCAGCCAGTAGATCTCCATCTCACAGATGCCTGAGAAACGCAGCCATGAAATGAGGAAATTAAAGTTGTATGTTACAAGTTGAATTCCTCAAATTTGTGTTTGCTTTTATTAATTTATTTATTCATTTATTCGTTTTAACTCAATTAGGCAGCAGTGTGTGCTTTGCTTATTTATTTTAATTTCACAGGGCGGCAGTATAATCTGTAGTATAATGGTTTTGAGGCCGTGGGTTTGATTCCCAGCTGGGCCACTGCCATTGTACCCTCGAGCAAGGAACTTAACCTGAATTGCTTCAGTAAATATCCTTCTATATAAACGGACTGTTCGTAAAAAGAAAAAATGCAAGCTGTGCAATCTGCTCTGGATAAGAGTGTGTACAAAACGCCAAAACGCAATGTAAGCGATTTAGAGAATTTGTTGCCCGTCTTTATTTCATAGCTTTTTTCCCTGTCACCTCATGCACACTCAATCCCTCCTCTGGTCAGATTGGCGGGCTTATCATGTCCCCATACTGACCCGTAGAGTGTCAGGAGAATGATAACCACATTCTCTGAATTACACAAATTATTGGATAAAGATATGATTACAGAATGTGAGTAGAAGCATCAGTAAATAAATAAGAGCTGAAATTGCATTAATAATCATTATGACAAGCCAAAATATTTCATCGTTAAACAGATGTCATTTATAAGATTACACATTCATTTATATCGAAGGAGAGAGACTGTCTGGAACCACTGGAGGTGGACTAAAAAAAAGTGCGCTTTCTGAATTCACACAGAAACAACAATACTGTCTCTCAGGAATTCTCAATGGTGTAACACATTTACCTAAATGAATCATTTCCCAGGAATTTGTCTGGAAGGTATAGCAGCAATTCAGAGCAAAGTTTCTATAAACAGTCATGAAACGGCAGCTTCCCTTCAAGCCATGGCCATATCCACACATCCAGTTCCAGGCTGCAGCTGCAGCCAATTCCAAATTATTCTGAAAGCCACTTTTATTAATTGTTATTAATTATTATCCCTTTTACACACGCATCATCCACCTTTGGATATTCTCAGTAAAATCGACCACATCCACACAGGGAAAGGTCAGGTAAAGCTGTCAGAGGTTCTCTGAGGGCTCCTGCACCAAAGTAAACCGTTTGTCAAACAACTTTTGATTACTTACTGAACATGGCAGAGAAACCGGCTAGCCAACATTTTGAGTTCACTGGATGGTAAAGTGAGAGGTGGGAGGGGTGTGAAAGATCCTAAGACTGACAGAGAATGTGTGGTTTGGCTGCATGTTAAAGCTGAGCATTTTCCTTGTCTTTCCACCAGAGAAGAGGGGAAAAAAAACAGATCACTTGCTTCTGTGGAGCAAGAGATTTCATAGCAAAGGTGTTTTTGGTGTTCCGAGAAGCACTACGATTTCTATAAACACATTCTGTCTTTTCTTCAGCCATTCAAACCGATATACAAGCCGGCTGACAAACAACTTTTAACCGCTTTTTAAACAACCTTAAACTGCTTCTCGGTTCTGAAGCGATCTTTTGCACAACATATACTTAAAAGGAAGAATGAGATACCTGCTTTGTCTCATGTGTTCTTCCCAGGCCTGCACACCAAAACCCTTTCACTTGCTAAATGTGTTAGGCAACCTTTGGTCTGGATATCGTAAGCAAACATCCGTCCTGCACCGTCTTTACACAACCGATGTGCCCTGAACAGGCAGTCAGATGACCCCTTTATCCAAGGTTGTCTGTGTATACATTACAATGTGAGAAGTGTTCCAAAATTGTTTCACTGCCCCTTACGGATTTAATGGGAAGAATTTTTACACTATGGCAAGGGGGTTTCAACCGGTTTGGATCCAGGGACTCCCCAGCCAGGCTCAAAGGCATCCCATAGACCCCTATCATAAGTTAAAAAGTGTTTAACTATTCTAAAATAGATTCGATATATAGTTGTTGCAAATAAAGTCTGGCCAGAGACCTCTTACAGTACTTTAAAGGTAAAGTACTTTACCCCCAGAGATCTGCAGACTCCCTGTTGAAAACCCAGGCTCTAAAGTTATCAGGTGAGAAAAAGTCTATTTAGAAAGAATATAGGGCTCTTTTTGGAAAATAACTTGTAGTTTAGCTTAAGAATGAGTATATTGCGTAGGCTAGAGATAATTAAAGCTTGAAACTAATTCAGTTTTATAGATACAAAAAGTCAATGAGCAATTAAACAAAAATTGTACACAAGAGTGTACAAGTGTTTGAAGTGCTTAGTTGGGCACACATAGCCCAGACAGGTCAGGAGCCCTCAATAGCAGATTTGGGAAAGCATATTTCCATACAAACACCCTTTCTAGAAGACCCAATGCACTTTTTAACAGATTAATCCATCCACCCCAATTGATTTAAGGACCTGAATTTGCAGGACTGATTCAAGGGGCTAATTTGAGCTCATTAATTTTACAACTGTGAACAGCTTGAAAAAGATTTACTCCCAATTTACTTACACCTGCATGTGGGATCTAATGTGAGTCATGGCAAACAGTTAGTCTCCCTCATTTAACCATTCATTTCTTCACCCCAGTCATCTCTGGCTATTTGTGTGATTGCTGAGGCAGGTGTTTCAAAGATGAGGGAGTGGAGGGGTCTGCCTGCAGTGTACTGTAGAGCGGGTATGAGGACAGAGGGGTCTGAGTGGAGATAAACTGGTTTAGAGCAGGGTGGGGGGTCTGACTGTAGTGTACTGTAGAGAGGGTATGAGGACAGAGGGGTCTGAGTGGAGATAAACTGGTTTAGGGCAGGGTGCGGGGTCTGACTGTAGTGTACTGTAGAGAGGGTATGAGGACAGAGGGGTCTGAGTGGAGATAAACTGGTTTAGAGCAGGGTGGTGGGTCTGACTGTAGTGTACTGTAGAGAGGGTATGAGGACAGAGGGGTCTGAGTGGAGATAAACTGGTTTAGAGCAGGGTGGGGGGTCTGCCTGCAGTGTACTGTAGAGCGGGTATGAGGACAGAGGGGTCTGAGTGGAGATAAACTGGTTTAGAGCAGGGTGGGGGGTCTGACTGTAGTGTACTGTAGAGAGGGTATGAGGACAGAGGGGTCTGAGAGGAGATAAACCGGTTTAGGGCAGGGTGGTGGGTCTGACTGTAGTGTACTGTAGAGAGGGTATGAGGACAGAGGGGTCTGAGAGGAGATAAACTGGTTTAGGGCAGGGTGGGGGGTCTGACTGTAGTGTACTGTAGAGAGGGTATGAGGACAGAGGGGTCTGAGAGGAGATAAACTGGTTTAGGGCAGGGTGGGGGGTCTGACTGTAGTGTACTGTAGAGAGGGTATGAGGACAGAGGGGTCTGAGAGGAGATAAACTGGTTTAGGGCAGGGTGGGGGGTCTGACTGTAGTGTACTGTAGAGAGGGTATGAGGACAGAGGGGTCTGAGTGGAGATAAACTGGTTTAGAGCAGGGTGGGGGGTCTGACTGTAGTGTACTGTAGAGAGGGTATGAGGACAGAGGGGTCTGAGTGGAGATAAACTGGTTTAGAGCAGGGTGGGGGGTCTGACTGTAGTGTACTGTAGAGAGGGTATGAGGACAGAGGGGTCTGAGTGGAGATAAACTGGTTTAGAGCAGGGTGGGGGGTCTGCCTGCAGTGTACTGTAGAGTGGGTATGAGGACAGAGGGGTCTGAGTGGAGATAAACTGGTTTAGAGCAGGGTGGGGGGTCTGACTGTAGTGTACTGTAGAGAGGGTATGAGGACAGAGGGGTCTGAGAGGAGATAAACCGGTTTAGGGCAGGGTGGGGGGGTCTGACCGGAGGACAGATGGGGTGCACTTGCCTTGGCGGGGTCCTGCTCCAGCCGGCTCTTGTTCATCTTCAGCTTCATCTGCCTCGCGCGCTCCTCCACGTCCATGGCACCTGCAGGGGGGGGCGGGGGAGAGGGGGCGGAGGTCAGAGGTCATGGCCGGCTCCCGCTGGGGACGGCTGGGCTAAACTACGCGGTCTGATGGAGGCGCTGGGATGGGTCATGCGCGATGGCCTGGGCCGCCCCTCCGGGCCGCAGCTGAGCACCATGTTAAACAAAGCAGAGCAGCCATGGGCCCCATTTAGTGGAAATCGCCTGCTATCGTTTTAATGGAGCGTTCCTCTTTCCTTCTGTTTTCACCTGAGCCCTCTCCCTTCGCCTAGAACACCGCCCGCTAGCGGACGTAGCGGGCTTGGAGAGACCGTCACGGCGCGTGCCCGTTCAATCCGCAGCCGACGCTCTCAGTTCCAGTTAGCCCGAACGCCGAAGGAACGCCGCGCGAATAACGATGCGGCGTGCGCTCAATTCACCGGGGAGCCATCCGTCACGCTCACGCTCCCTGCCTCGCCATAAAAAAAAGCAATGACCTCGCAGAAGACTCGCGGCATCCGAGCTGCATTAAGACAGCTGATGAGGTGTCAGGTTTCTCCCTGCACCTTTACTGTCCGTACGAGAGAGAGAGAGAGAGAGAGAGAGCGCAAACCTGCACACGCGCTTGTTCAACCTTAAAGATTTTCCGGACAAAAAAAAACGCAGTCTTTTTTCTTTTTCACCGTGAGGCCGTGGCCGTAAATCCCTCCAGCAGTCACACCTCCAGCTCCCGTGCGTTCCCAGAGGAAACAGGCCGGTCCCGCTGCCTGCACATTTCTTGCTAGCATAGGTCAGAATTTATGCCACGCGGCGCTACTGTAAGGCTACCTCAGCAATTCTCTCAGTTCAGTTCTCAATTGTTGGTGTATCGAAGGACAAGAGACACTAGAGCGCAACGACCGCAGGGCTCAGTGAATTAAACCTGTCTGCGGTGTGAGGGGAAGTCTTGGGAGGCCAAGAGATTCACAGTCCAGCGCCGAACTGGATGTGACTACACAAAACAAAGTCCATTAGCGACGTATGTAGCACTGGAAATGGATGCAGTAGTGTTCTGTAATACTCCATAATAAGACTCAACGCGTATGTGGAGATAACGTTTCTCTCTGGAACTGATCTAAGTATGGACACGGAGGCCAAGCATGAAAGACACGCAGCATTAGCATTAAAGAAATGAATGAGTGGGTGATATGTAAATGCAGATGTCCTGTATGTTTCCTTGACAATAAATCTGGTTAAAAGGCCCAAAACAGTTCATGAATTGAAAAAACAGTGGAACTGGTTTTTTATTTTATTTTAAATGTGACCCTTGAAATTTTTTTCTTCTTCTTCCTCATCTAATAATAATAATAATAATAATAATAATAATAATAATAATAATAATAATAATGTTGTACTTCCATGGGATTTTGCAGTTTATCCAGCAAATCTTTTTTTATTAAAAATAAAATCTAAGAAAACTTAAAATCTACAGCTTCTCTAAAAAGAAGATTTCTGCACGGGCCTACAGATACAGCCCTTGGGGACTCCTTTCAGATGCTGGGGTACCCAGCCCAGCTCAGCTCCTGTCCCTCTGTCCAGCTTCACTGCGTTCCCGTCTCCCAGCTAAACACGGCCCGAGAGGCCCAGCGCCTCCCGCATCGCAGGGCGCTAGCGGGCCGAACGGCCCAGCGGCTTCACGCTCACGCGTATCGCCTATCGCCGGTCTGATGATAGCCTACGTTAGCGCACGCGACAGGCAGGAGAAACCGGGGCCGGCCGTCCTCTGACCCGCGCTGATGTCCAAGCGCTCGCGGCAGGCACGCGGCTCCCTCGTTAACGCGGCTCGGCGACTCCCGCGTGCGTCGAACCCGACTCGCCGAGCCGGAGCGCCGTCCGCCGAGCGCGCGACGACCGGCCGACCTCTCCTGTCTCACTCCTCCGCGACGAGAGGTCGGCGTGTCAGGTTTTGGCATAACGTAATCTCCGCGGAAAGTGCCGGATAAGGACAGGGTCACAGACCGCGCTAGAGATCCGTACCTGCGTCCCCGTTCTGCGGGATGGCCTCCTCCTTCTCTACTTTATATGTGTAAGATGGCGGCGAGAAGGAAACAAACAGGGAGGGAGAAAAAACAACAAAAAATTATGAACGAACGAACGAATGAGTAAAGAGCAGACGGAAACAGCGAGACATGACGAAAGTCATGGTAAATGATGAAAAACATTATGGCGCATTTGTCCGAAAGCCAGCCCAACCCCTCACACCACATCACCCACAACCAAGCTTCTTCTGAAAGCTTGAGACATCCACGAGCAGATGCCATCTAACCGCAGCCTGGCACTGCTCCAAATCAAACCTACACAGGACACACAGGGTATGATTACTTAATATTCCATTACAGTTACGATAACGTGGCTCTTGATATAACAAAGGGAACTTGGGAAATAATTGTTATTATATTCTGGAATGATGAGGAATTTTGTCTCATTTAAATTTTTTTAAGTCCTTTTTTAAATAAAAGCTAAAAGATTTAATGATAATTCACTTGTAAAAAAAAAATACCAAGCGGTGCTGAAGGTTTTGGAATCAATTTATTCATAATACAGCTATAACTGAGTTTTATGGATCTGCCCTGAATTCAAATCCTTTTCACAACCAAAAATAACACCTACAATAGCTGTAGCTGTGAAGCAGAACAGCTAATGTCAATGTCATCCTAACTATGCGCTCTAAATAGAAGTAGTCACACATTCAAACCATTTATTGAAGGATCTTTTTTATTATTACTGCCATTCAGGTGAAGGACACAAAATACACAGCAAACACCAAACCTTTTCATCCTTGAGCAAATCCATTAATTCTAGCCTTCCCTGGGCTGTTTTTCTATCTCAATTGTGTGCTGGACAAATTTGAGCTGGACATAAAAGTCTTGGAAAATGTTAAGATGGTCTTGTTGGAATGACGTCTGCGATGCCATGCGCATGGATGACACGTACACACGTGCGTGCGGTCTCTGCAGGTGTGTACGTGCGCATACGCGTGCACGAGCGTGACAAAACTGGGCATGGCCAGAGCGTCTCTTGGGAAGCCGTGGGTACTGAGAGCAGAGGCAGGATGGGGGGGGGGGGGGGGGGGGGGGGTGGCCAAGAGGAAGAGGAGGAAAAGAGGGGTATGGAGAAGAGGAAGAAAACAAAGCGGTAGAGGGGGAAGAAGGAGAAGAAGAAAGGACAGACCTGAGCTCGTCCGACGGGGTGAGTCCGTATCTTCTCGGGTCACACCACAAAATGGACAGACATAGACAAAGGAGATGGATGTGAGCGGATGCTTGCAGTGTGGAGGGGTGACGCAGGGGGGGGAGATCAGAGAGGGACCCTCCGACACGGCGACGGCACGGAATGGGGGGGAGGAGGGGGGGGGGGGGCGTGACAATACCAACAACAGAAAGCAAAAAACGAAAAAACAGACACCACAACAGAGCATACAATTCACAATGAGACACCAACGGAGAGAGAGAAACAGAGGGGGAGAGAAGAGGCAGAACTAGAAAGACAACAGAGACTGTAGGAGAGCTTCTCGAGTTATCAGAGGGAGTAAAAGGACGTTTCTGCAGTCTATGGGGGAGAAAGAGCTGAAACGTCAAAGAGATGTTAAAGGGAGAAACATGCACTGGGAAGCAGACGCACAACCTACAGACCTACAGGGAGAGGAAGAGGAGAGAAACACTGCAGGGGGAAAGGCTGTGAGAAAAATCGCCTGTAACATCAAAGGAACAAACAGGCAGCAATAAAGAATGAAATTAACACGGAAATAAAGTGTCTGAAAAAGCGCTCAAAACTTGAAACTCAATGAAGCAAAAAAAAAAAGAGAAAAGGTTTCTGGTTTTTTATTCATGTGTTATTGTACTATGTGGGTTGTGTAAGAAATACGAGGTCACTCTGCAACACTCCACTGTCTCAATTTGCCTCTAATTGGACAATTTCTTCCTCCGCATACCGTGGTGTCGTCATAGGAACAGAGGCTGCAGTTTTTTTTTCCTTCTTCCCGGTGATCAGCCGGGCTTTCATCTGGCTGTCATTAATCACGCACGGCGCCGCGCGTTTGATCTTGCGCACTGAGCGCCTCCCTGCTCATCTGCGCTCACGCGGGCAAGATGATTCCACGCAGACCCCCTCGGCCCTGTGAGCGAGGGCTCGTAATTAGCGGCTGACAGGCCCTCTTCTCCTAATCAGAAGGGCTCCTGGCTCCGCCCCCGTTTTGCAGCGCGGTCCCCTCTGCGAATCGCCCGGCCCGCAGGTCGCTTGTGACAAATTCGAAACGGCAGTTCTGCGCCGTCGCGAAAAATAAAGCTCGGACCGGAGATTATTCATTTAAGACGCTCTTAAAGAACGACTCGCGTTTAGTTCCATTAAAGCCTTAAATCATTCACCATCCCATGAATAAAACAAAAGACAAACCAGCTGCCTCGGTGTAGGCCTACTTTGATCATTTCATGCAAAACGATGATTTTTCATACAGGTTAAAGAATAAAGCATCTGAAAGACATGGCGACGTAGCTTGGTTTTTGTGAGTCCCATTTATGCGTGGCATACTGTGCAGGTGCAATCTCAGTAACGAGCCACAAAATACAGCCTTTTCACTGTCGTGCGTTCACCCTGCTGGAGACGGACATTCAGTGCACTGCAATCATGCCGCACAGAAAAGCTCATTTCATCATCACACCTAGGAGACTCAATCAACTGCTCTTCACTCAAATCAGCAACAAAGCTCAGCCATGTATGGATTAAAGCAAAACGCTTTCTCGTTGTTGACTGCTTTAGAAAACCATACAGTATTATTACTGGCTTATGCCGGCACCCACAAACACACGTTTAGCACATTGCTGTGTAGAAAACCAGAGACGCTCACTGCTTTAAATATAAACGCTCCCTGCCTTCCCCCAGAATTAAATCTTTAACGGAGAGCAGAACATGCAAGGCGCTTAATTTTATGGACGGTATAAATACACAGATAACATGGTATAAAATGAAGCGTATAAATAACACTGAGCACAAATTCGAGGCAGAGCGCTGGAATCGATCACCGATGAAGCCCGCTGTTATGTAACGCGTATCTGAAATTCTAGAACCTGCTTTGGTGCCGGAGATGACAGCGCAGCGCACGTCGCTTCAGAGCCGACCGCTTCTGGCGCCGTACGGGATTGCGGACGTGTGCCCTTGTGTTCTTTTGGCGTGATGAGAAGGGGCGTGCCGAGCGACACGGCAAGCAAGCAGTGCCCCCTGGGCGACGCTCAGCCACGACTCCGGCGGCACATCCGTTCGTTCCGGACGAAGCCGCCCTCGCGGTTCGCATCCGTTTCGCTAACAAGTCCCTCAGCCGTAACCCTACAGGACTCTGCCCCACCCCTCCGCCTCCAATGGTCCTGAAGCTCCGCGCTCCGTACCTACCACGCCGTACCTACCACCAGGGGGCGACATAGCTCAGGAGGTAAGGGCGGCTGTATGGCAGTCGGAGGGTTGCCGGTTCGATCCCCCGCACTGGGCGTGTCGAAGTGTACCTTGAGCAAGACAACTAACCCCGAATTGACTGGTACGAGCTGACTGGTACCTTGCATGGCAGCCTTTCACCGTTGGTGTGTGTGTGTGTGTGTGTGTGTGTGTGTATGAATGGGTGAATGAGAGGCATCAATTGTAAAGCGCTGTGGGAGCCCATTGCCATTTATCATTCACCACTTTCTGGTCTGGCCTTTGCAACTTCAGCGCCAGTATCTGCTTGCAGGGAAAAGTGCTGAGAAAACGACCTTGGATAGAGAAGCTCTGACAGCGAAGCTTCATTAAAACTGAACTCGGTCCTCGCGCGAGCCAATAAACCGCGTTCATTATAAACAAGGTGCTGCCGCCTTTATCGAGCCGCTGTACACCGCCGGAGCGGAGTCGGCTTCGAAGGGCAAACATCGGCACAAAAGGCCAAGCTGAAGCGAAGCCTCCTGGGACAGGCGCGTGCCAGGGAGACGCGGCGAACGGGCTCGCGTGCCAACTTGGGCCGCGCGCCCTCCGCTGAGCAGAAAAAGGGGGCGTTACTGAGCGCGCGTGACAGACACATCCCAGCAAGCAGCCAAAGGCACAAGGCGCGCGTTGTTGGAAATAACATGCTTGACTTGATCATTTTCCTCAGATTTTCACTTGACATGGTTTTATTGATTCGTAGATGTCTGAGTCATTTTGCACGTTATAGCTGGATATATATATATATATATGGAATACAAGTACTGTTGATTATAAAAGCACATTCATTACATGCATGTTCTAACTTATACACTGCTAGTTTAAAGTCATCGTGAAGATCACTGCTAGGCACATAAACAAGGTAAGAACATGACCTTGAAGTTTAAATGGAAAATTCATCAGATGAAATATCCATTACCAAAAAAAAACATACTCAGAAAAAAAAAAATCAGAAACATCATTGAAATTCAATAAGGATTCTATTCACCCAGAAACACACAAGTAGGCTACACTAATAAAGAGCAGGGAAAAGGAGGTTTTTATAAGGGATCTTAATAATGACACCCATAATAGAGAAATAGCAGCAAAAACAGCAAGGCCATAAGTGGAGAATCTTAAATACTTCAACTCTTCCCAGGCAGACGTGAGCTTTTGCCATGTTTATATCCTAAAGAGCACCCCTTTAACTCCCTAAATTACAAATTATGAATTTGGTCATGGGAAAAAGGTTATGCTATAGCAACCCTCAGGTTGTGCCTTTACATCTGTTATCAAGTTGTAAAGACTATTCAAGCTGTAGCCTCAGTAAGGAACAGGGACATTACATGAGGCTTGTGTAGTATTATCTAACATGATGGCTTGGCCTTATCTTTCTGTCTTAACAATGGAGTGTGTGAGGTCTTCTTCTGTTGTATAATCACCTTATCACAACATGGCCACACAGTTACAGTAATATTATACTTGATGATAACAGCTTTTGATTAACATTTTCAGAGGAAGAAAAGCCATCCTTATTAGAGTCTTTTTACCACATTGGATGCACAAAATGACCATTATGTGCATCCAATGTCACTGCACTTATGTCATTTTGAACAAGGTTTCTATTATATATTCTTTACTGAGAGTTGGACCCAAGAGCTAAAAGCTGGTCCCTTCTTCCCTATTGGGCAGACAATAACCCAAAAAAAAAAAAAAAACCCATGATGGTTCATACCCAAAACCTTTGGGTATGAACCATCATCAGCTGGATCAGCTGGGAAGAGCTGTTTCTCCAGAACGGGCCACTAGTCTTCAGCATTATAGCATTCCTACGATGCTACCTCGCTATGTTGAAAGAGGAAGAGCAGCGAAAGAGGAGGACAGAGAACCAACTAGCAGGGGAGCATGGGTCCCCCTCCCCCCCCACACTCAGCCAGCTGAAGCCTACCACCCGGGGGAGACTGGGGCACTGCATACGCCGAACGGCACACTTCCAAACCGGGACAAACCTGGCTCGGGGGGCGAGGGATTGTGCCGCGTCCTGCCGCCAGTTACCGTACCATTGACTTTTTTCTGCTGGTCCTCCCAGGTCACTTCTAATGCAAACCAAAAGGAGAGACAGCAAACACAGATCCTGTTTATTCTCAGGAAGAATGCACCCACACGCCTGCCTGCCTCTCTCTCTCTCTCTATCTCTCTCTCTCTCTCTCATCTCTTCTATCTCCAAAGGTTTGGCCTGTGCTCATTTTCATTCATTCATTTACTGCCTAAATACTTCGGTAGGTGCCCTAATGAGACATCCCATATAAGTAGGCCCTAGATGAAGGTCACCATATGCAAATGACCACATTATTCTTTCCCCCCTAATAACCAGGTCTTACGTAATGTCTTTCCGCTGATATTTCACATGCGCTGATTGAAATAAACTCAAATTTTAAATTCATACTATGCACACAATTTATACTATGTATCTACTGTATGTATCTTTTGCCTTTTCACATGTAAAACATTTCTCATATATGTATTCATGATAGAAACAGCACTGGATGCACATTTATGATAGTCTAACATCTCATATTTCTGTCTTAAAGGTGCAGGGCCCTTTATTTCTGCAGCGATGTCCATGCCGCTCAGAGAAACGCTGAGCATTATGGGAACACTCCAGGTTTAAATTTCCATAAAACCCGCATTTCTGTGGGGCTTCTCGTTACGACACACTGTAGTGACGCTCCCTGTTTAACAGGTCAGCCAAAGAGCCTCATTGTGCCTGCGCAAACCATAGATTTCAGCAGCCACACCATTAATCCCAACAACAGTATGTCCACATTGGTCCAGAAGTGCCATCGACTGATGCTGATTTATTGGCTTCTTTTTCAGTGGAATCTCAGCCAGAACCCCCGCATCCTTATATTAAAGGTTTTCGCAGGTAGTTTCTATTATCTACAACAAAAGAAGCTACATTTTCTAGCAAAGCCTTTTGCCAAAAAGACTTTAGCATGTGCTTATGGAATGCAGATATCTCTGGATCACAGGAACAAAAACCAGGGCAGTACAGATTGACCATTCTCTTTACAATTTATAAGAGGATCTTTCTCTTCTATTTCAATTGTCAGCTCCAAAATGGTCTAGTGTTAATGGACAGACAATTCATTCTATCTATTCATTAATACCTTTATTTCTCAAGTATTCTGTTTAATTTTCATTCAGTTACTACATCCACATATATTTGGTTTCTGCTAGAATGCATACTTCTTTTTTTTTCAAAGATTCATCATTGTTCAGATCTTATTTGTTATTGTTGATGATAAAATATTGACATAAAATATTGGCATTCATTATTAAGATGTTCGATAACAAAATCAAACGTATGTAGTCCATTGCTGTGATATAGACATGAATCTGTAAAAAAAATAGGCCAACCATAAGACCTAGAATAATAAATTCTATACCTTTTCATTTATTTGTAGCTGTTGATTTACAAGCAAGTCCTAAATATTGATTATCAATATAGGTATGAGGCACAGTGAACTTTATAAAAGAGTGGCTAGGCAAAAAGATGCATTGTTGCTTCTGGAAGAAGAAAAAAGAGAAAGCTGTTCACCTGCTTCAGCAGATTTAGCCACACACAGTTTTTTTCCAAATGTTATGGGTTTTGCTCCATCTGCTGGTGGGTTTGTGCAATTGTCTTTTACGTGCAGCAAAAAATAAAATAACAAGTGCGCACGGAATTTCTCACAACCACCTGACCCATCCTTCAAAGCTATCAAAAACTTCAGACATAAGTATGAAGTATTAAACAAAAAAAGCTCCAGGTAAAGAAACTTAATCATAAAACTCAGGACGGTGATGGTAAGAAACAAAAGCATCTCTCGACAAGAGAAAGCTCTCACTGAGCTGAAGCCAAGAACGAATGGCCTCCAAATGTAGAGTGACTTCTGCTATCTCTGTCATCTCTGATTTACTCACAAAGCAAACTGTGGCTCTGAGGTCACAACCAAGACACGGCACTGAATGACCCAAGTTCAGTGCGACAGGTCTCTGTTAAAATAAGCCTCACTTTGGTCCCAGCGCTGCCTGCTTCTGATGTCTAAATTTTCAAAAGTGAGGGCACGTTGTATAATGGGCCTTGACATTTTTTTGAAAAGGAAGAAGGAGAGGGCAAAAATCAAAGCGCTAAGTGCAACCATGGCATGCGCTAGCACAGGCTACTGAAAGCACCACTGAGGCCAGCACGCACGACACCCCTAGGCCACCGCACTACAGCAGCAGGGGGCTCAGCCCCCGGGGCTACACACGGGAAGTGACACTTGCCTTTTCTCCCATTAACCGGCGGGCCTTGAGGCTTCTCCTCACATTCTTAATGGCGTTTGGAAAACAGACAGTGGAGACAATGAGAAGACGGGATGACACTGGAGAACAGGCACACCCATTCCCATGCAAACACACAAACGTGCATGCACACACACACACATACAGCTACACGCGCATGGACACACGCATTCACACAAACACACACACACGTGCATGAACACACGCATACACCTACACGCGTAGGGACACACAAGTTCACACACACACACACACACACGTGCATGCACACACACGCATACACCTACACGCGTATGGACACATGCGTTCACACAAACACACACACACACACACACACACACACGTGCATGCACACACAAGTTCACACACACAAACACACACATACACGTGCAGGCACACACAAATAATGAGATGTGTTGGCAGCTCTGTTGCACTGCCAACGATCACAAGACACGTAATCATCACAAGGGTAACATTTGTTTTAAATTCTCATTTCAGCTTGGTGAAGCTGAAACGTGAAGAAGGAACACGAAACAAATGCTATTTGTCTGACAATATGGAGAAGTTCACGATGGGAGTCAAATCACAACAGGCAATGTACACACACACACACACACACACACACACACACACACACACAAACACAAACAAAAACTCTGTGTGATGATTTGTCTGCCGGGCAGAGTAAGCCATGACACAGATGGAAAGAGCTAGAAAGGGGGAAGTGACCGAGTCAGAAGACTAGGTTCTGCTGTCAGGCCTGGACTCGGTGCTGTGTGTACGCTAGCACAGCGCTGTCAGGCTGGGTGCTGTGTGTACGCTAGCACAGCGCTGTCAGGCTGGGTGCTGTCTGTACGCTAGCACAGCGCTGTCAGGCTGGGTGCTGTGTGTACGCTAGCACAGCGCTGTCAGGCTGGGTGCTGTCTGTACGCTAGCACAGCGCTGTCAGGCTGGGTGCTGTGTGTACGCTAGCACAGCGCTGTCAGGCTGGGTGCTGTCTGTACGCTAGCACAGCGCTGTCAGGCTGGGTGCTGTGTGTACGCTAGCACAGCACTGTCAGGCTGGGTGCTGTGTGTACGCTAGCACAGCACTGTCAGGCTGGGTGCTGTGTGTACGCTATCACAGCGCTGTCAGGCTGGGTGCTGTGTGTACGCTAGCACAGCGCTGTCAGGCTGGGTGCTGTGTGTACGCTAGCACAGCGCTGTCAGGCTGGGTGCTGTGTGTACGCTAGCACAGCACTGTCAGGCTGGGACTCGTACTGCGCACACCTGTCAGGCCAGAGATAGCGAGGAGCGCGGGTGCTCAGTGCAGCACTCAGCCAGATGGACAGAGAGGAACTCGGATCTGTTGGAAATTCCTGCGCTCGCCAAAACTGCCCGGGTGCTGCTCAGAGCACCGAGCGACGATGCCAGGGGACTGTGCGTGATAGTGTGTGTGTGTGTGAGTGTGTGTGTGTGAGTGTGAGAGTGTGTGTGTCTGTGAGAGAGTGTATGTGTGTGTGTGTGTGAGCATTAGGATCCCAAAGCAACACTGTTAGTTCTGTCTTAGTTTGATCTCTGTTTCTGTCCTGCACCTGCCACCCAACCAAAGGTGTGTGTGTGTTTTGTCACAAATAAATAAGGGATAATTCTGACCAAATACTCAATTTGAACCTGCAGGTGGGTCTTAATCTCTGGTTACCATTAAATTGGCACTAACTGCATTCAGAAATCTATTGGGTGATCTGTGTTCAAATGCCTTATTTGTGAGTGAGTCTGATTTAAAAAGCTGGACATCTGGAATTTCCAACAAAGCTGGGGTAGGGGTAGGAAAGGGGTGGGGGAGTCAAAGTCCCCACCCACTGTGACACACCTGGATCACCCTCAGAAGCCTGCTGCAGCGAGGGGGGTTCATGGGGCTCGGGGGGGTCTGGAGGTGCAGGGGGTTCAGGGGGTTCAGGGGGTTCAGGGGGTTCGGGGGGTTCAGGGGGTTCAAGCTCCACCCCTGCTTCCACTGGGGTTGGGGGGAGGGGGGGGGGGGGGGGTGGGGGGGGGGGTTGGGCATGGTCAGAGACAGGAACATAGAGAATGGTTACCAAGACAACAAACATGCCGAATAATTTGACAGGTGGAATGGCATACATGTACGGTCACCAAAGAGTGTGTACTGGTGTGTTTTCTCAAGGTTATTTCTTTGTGATTTGTTGACTGATGTCATTGTTCATCAACCAATGGAGATTGCAATAACTTACAGCTCATTAGTTGACATGGTGATGGCAAGTATACAGATCTAAGGTGACTAACAGTTTTCAAAATACATGAAATGGCCCATGTGCTCAACACAACTTTTTGTGAAGTCCACAAATGGGTTTCTCAGAAAGACAACCACAAATGCCAACACTTGAATTAGTTATGAAAGATGGGAAGTGCATCTAAATCCTTTAGGTAATCTATTTTACGAAGACATAACACATGCTACTGATGCTCTCTCTCAGCTGACACAAAATATATTCAAAAGTATTGCATTTTATGTCTCTTAATGGCTGTAAGTTGCTACTGTACATTTCCTTCATTTATAACAGAGGCAGACAAACAGTTTTGCCCATTCTACTCAGGTTTTCTGACTGTGCAACTCTTCTGCTGATCTATTGCTTTACCACCCCCAGTTAGGTCTTGGGACTTTGTAAATGACAAAGCTGTTTCACAGCTGCCAGGCCAGAGTTCATGAAGACTAAATAGATCCTGCTAGTCCCCTTCAATCCTCTTTCTTTTGAGCTTCCAGAATTGGATCACACCGAAATGGGCCAGTGGCATCTCCTTCCCGGGTCTCCCCGACCAATAAGGACACACTGGGTTACAGTCAGGCCACTCCCCACTGAACCCCCACCCCCTATTTAGAGAAGAGGGCATGGGGGGAGGTCACTGGTGGAGCGGTGTAGCCCCTGGTCATGTGACCAGTCTTTAGCACAAGTTCTGACCAACACCTTTCACTTAACCAAGGCCTGGACTTGACCTTGAGCTATTCTGTGAGAAACTAAAATCCCAGGTAGAGTTTGGTTGGACATACCTAGAATTCATATATACCTAGACCGATAATGGCTAGCTGACTGACATGAGCTTGACTGCATGCGTCCAACTAAACACATTCCCCGGGGTTCAATCTAAAGCCACTTATTGACTTTCCCCCCCTCCAGAGGACATACAGTTAATTCTCAGCGATAATTAGCAACGTTTCGAACGGTAATCGCGCCGTGGCCTGCCGATAATCAGTCGGCCGGCGACCCCCCCGGTCACCTCTTCAGCCGCCGCGCGGTTAAAAATCATCAAACCGCGAGGAGGGCCTGACGTCCCGTAAGTGCTTTCAGCCCCCGCGGGCGGCGCGGAGCGCGGTCTGGCCCTCCGCGAGAGTGCGACAGGGAGAGCGCTCACGAGCCCTGACAGTGATGGAGGAGACCGCTGAGTGCTTTGACACATTTTTCAGCCCAGCCCGGCCCCCCCCCCCCCTTCAGCTGCTCCAACCAATCACCACGGACCTGATCTGTTATTCCACCGCTTCGCTGACACTTTTCGCGAAAAAGACTTTTCTCACAAGAACTGGCGTTTCATGGGGTTTTTTTTCAGGCCTGTTAAAAGAACATTTTCCAAAAAAAAGGGCCACCCTCTCCCATGCCCCTACAAGAAAATGATTTAAAACAATTTCAAATTCAATACCCTTTGGTGCTTAGTAGGTTGGAACCAACAGTTCTGGTAGCTCAATCCAGCCCAATTTATGTACACACTTTCGTAATCTGTTATCATGCGAAATGTGTGGGATGAAGTTTTAATATTTTATAGACGTTAGGGTTTCCCAGCACAAAAAAGTCGGACACATATCATAGATGACCCTGGCAGTGAAACACAGAATGTGACCAGTGTAGAGATTAAGCAAACACGATCAATGTCATTTTTAACTCTTGATTATAAAGTTAGCAGGCCATGTCTTGCCACAGTGAAACATAGATATCATATCTTAGACCCTCCTGATCCCACCCCCATCCCTCCATCCTGTATTTACACATTTACAGGAACCACGCAGCTGCAGACCACAAACACAAAATAGTCAAACCAAGTCAGGCATCAATTTACCCATCAATTTTCCCATCTTCACATACTGCGTCATTTATTGTGAGAACTGAGGGAGATGACCGTAAGGCAACCGCGAGTGCTCTACGCACAATGCTCTGCTAAATGCAGCTAGGGCTATTCACTACGCTAACCCAGGCGGCTAACGCGCACGAACGGGGACAGGGCCTAAGTGCTGGAGCCGCGGCGCTGGCCTGTAGCCACAGGCCGCTAACAGCACGGCGGAGAGGAAAGGAGAGGCCCTGTACGGTCACAACACAGGGACCTTGACACAGCTACGGCACACACACCGGGACGGGCCGCAAACGGGCGACGCTTGGTTTCATTCGGCCGGGCCTGAGGACCAGGCCCCCGGCCCGGTGGAACCGGCCGACGCCCGTTTGCGGGCGGGTTTACTCTTGCCGGGCTGGCCCCGCCGGGCGCCGACCCAGGGCAAGACTAAACCCGGACTGCCGGCTACAGACCTTGGTCAGGCTCTGCTCCTTCGTCTCCATCTTCTGTGAGAGTGAGGGAAGGGAACCAGGCAGACATGTTAAACACGAGCTGACGAACAACAGTAACGCTCCGCCATGTTGGGGTATCGTAACAAACCAATACTTCACTCATGTTGTGATACAGTTTCAAACCAATACTTTACTTATGTTGTGATAAAGTTCCAAAACAATACTTTGCTCATGCTGTGATAAAGTTCCAAACCAATACTTTACTTATGTTGTGATAAAGTTCCAAACCAATATTTTACTTATGTTGTGAAATAGTTCCAAACCAATACTTTACGTATGTTGTGATATAGTTTAAACCAATACTTTGCTTATGTTGTGATATAGTTTAAACCAATACTTTGCTTATGTTGTGATATAGTTCCAAACCAATACTTTACTTATGTTGTGATAAAGTTCCAAACAAAAAAGTACCAATACTTCCACTGCAGGTGAGACCAGAGTAAAGTGCAGCTTGCAGCAGCATCCAACTCATTTCCACATCAAACGCTGCAAGTCTTGCATGTCATTACAAGAACTTGTTTACGCCGTTATGATCAAACACGATTAAACATAATGAAACTGTAGTGGTGATATTGCACTGACGGAGCATCAAAAGACACCAGCTTTTAAAAAATCAATAACATCCTGGAACATCCTTTACAATGAAATATTTCACTTTCCGACTTGACATGAGCACCCGTTTAATGTACGTCTCCGACTTTTGGGTCTTTTCGGGGGTGTGTGGAACCCACCACGGTCACCGGGCGAAGCTCAGAGTCCTCTCAGGAAACAGCCAACCACTTACTTCTATCCTGCGTCCCCTTTGGAGGAAGTTGTGGTAGCTGCCGTCCTCTCCGAATGGACAGGGGGGAACTGGCGGGGCTGGTTTGGACCGATCCGCTGCGGGGGTGCGCCCTGAGGGACACAAAGTGAAACTTGATTGGATGAGCAAGAGGGCGTGACCACGGAGGCCGCTAAGAGAGGGGAGGGGGCCGGCCTAAAATCCCACAGCCTTGAGCGTGAGCAGCTAAACCATTCCATAGCAGAGCTTTTCTGTTAGCAGAGAAGGCCTGTGTCCAGTTTTTAAAATATAACACAAAGAAGGTAGAAACAGACATGGTAGGGACACACAATTAAGTACACGCACACAAGCACAATCGCTTCATGAAGGCACAAGACTAAGGTGGCTGATAATCGTACAGTGTACACTGGCTCCGGTACATACTGGCCACACATACATGTGCTGTACATCATGTACAGTCTATGTCAACCATTAGAGCATACCCTGGTTTTCCTGAACCATACAGAGTCAATAGAAATGTCAGATCTTTAGATTCACATTTCCAGAAGATTCATTGGACAGTGACTGCATGACCCTGAACTTATACCCAAGAATCACCTCCTTCCCAGAGTTCCTTGTTTCCATGTCCCATTTGCTTTACTTAATATTCACTTTATAGTTTGCCCCAGGCTCTCTATGGTACACTGCAGACCTTGTCCCAGGATTCTATTTTATTCAGTGCTTCTGTTTCTGAGGAAACCAGTTGACAGCACTCTGACTACAATCCCTGCCTATAGATGTTTAAATAGGTGATTTGAGGACACAGCTAAAAGAACAGCGATAAAAAAGATGGTTCCTGTCCGTACAACAGCAGATTCCTGCACTGCCTTCTAATTTCTTTAGTAGACATGAACACAAATGGGGGTCAAAAAGGAAATAATGTTCACTTGTGTGTAAAATGGTAGAACGTAAGGCTTGCCATTTCAGCTTATGTCTAGAAGAAGCTCCAAATGACACCCATCTTCAATGTGAACAACCAAAACATAAAATAAAAACAGAAGTATTTTGGATATAAATGTTGTGCCTGACACCACCATCAGTAACAACGTGGCCACACAGGAACTGTTAATTAAGACGATAATCTTGAAAATCTTTTCAATCACATTTGCATATGAGGTAGGAAATGTGTGCATCCAATAGTTGAAGCGTGTGGTGTGATTTTTTATGTGCATGTATACTCTTTATAAAGACACATAAACATTTGTACTATGTACAGTACACATGCACACCCAGGCACATACATTTAGTGCACCAGTTATGATAATAAGGCCACAAGAAGTATGTCTGATGTTTGTACAGTATTTTGCAGACTAAAGACAGATTCTTGTACAAGGAAATGCAGATCACAAGAACACTTTACTTGAAAAGAATTTAACTGTAATATTTAATTTCACGATTATCCAAAATGGATACAGTGTTATATTTGGCATTTTAATGCAAGACTACTACATACTGTATCAATGGATGAATGTTGATAGTCAATACTGTAAACTTCACAAACTTCTCTTTCAAAGCATATTGCCCAAAAGCAATGTTTTCACTACGTAAGCTAGATGCTACAAAGTGTGTTCAGATGAAAATATGATATTTGTTTGGTATACTCATATATTATTTTCCTACAGCTCTTGATGTTGATGACCTAACTAATCTCGTCATCAACAAAGTTAAATAAATAGCTTCAAGACCCTTAAAGACTTTTATGATGTGGCATATATAGTGTAGACAATTTCAGTCTTCCTCTCACTCATACACACCTCTCATAGTCTAAGCTGTCACACATACAGAAATGTAGTGAAATATCTTGTTTCATACTCTAAGCAGAGAGGTGTGAACGGTCCCTACAACAGTAAGGTTAACCTGGGAAAACCTACCTGGACCACCATTGAAAATGACTGAAAGAGTTCTCAAAATGACCGTGCCATGACATTTTCAGCTTTATTCTAAACCAAATCCTGTTTTAATGCAAACTCCATAGTCTGAAAGGTTCATGAGTGTGACCGTTTCCTCAGTACACATGCAAAGATAATGGACATGTCGCCATTAGCACTGCATGTGAACTGAGCCAGCACCCTCCTCAAACATTCACAGTGACAGCCAGTGTCAGTGCTGCACTTGAATGAACGCCAAGCTCAGAACCGGTTTTTCACCGTGGAAGAGACCCTCAGCGGTCCGGCCGACCGGCGAGACTTAAAGGCGGTCGCTATGCAAGCAGAGCATGAGCGGAACAATGGTCGCGCGCCGGGCAGGCGATCGAGTCGAGCGTCTCATGGAAACCGAGCGGAAAGGCACCATGGGAGTCGGCGAGCGGGCGATGCCGGGGCATGAGAAGCGTCGGCGGGCGGCCCGTCCGGCCGCGGGAGGAGGGTGAGGAGCAGCCGTGAGCGCTGAGATGCAGGGGTGCCGCGCGGGCGGCTCGCCCGGCCGCGGGAGGAGGGTGAGGAGCAGCCGTGAGCGCTGAGATGCAGGGGTGCCGCGCGGGCGGAGCGCCCAATGAGCCGCCAAAAAAATAAAAAAAAAAGGAAAGAAATGAGCATGGGGAGAAAGTAAGGCGTTGTTGTTTTCAGCGATGGCAGCCCCACGCCATTATATTCGCCGGGAATATAAATGGCGTGTCTATAAGAAATGAAGATAAAAGAGGAGTTAGTGTCTACTCCCAAGCACTACGTCTCTAAGCTACCATGGAGAAAGGGATGCAGCGCAGTCACCTCGGGAGAAAACAATATGGTGAGATTGGCAGGCGGAAGGGAGGGCAGTGCACGAGTGGGTGGGGGGGGGGAGCAGGGGGGCGGGGTCAGCTGAGGGGTAAAGGCGGGGTTTCGGCCCGGCCGGGGGGCGGGCCGCTGGCGGCTGCGTCTGGGGTCACCTCGTTAAGGCAGGTGAGGGAGGGGCGGATCTTCCGGCCGGCAGAGACGGCATGGACCTGATGATGCTGGACTCCGGGCGCTCGGTGGACCGGGAGCGGGGGGCGGGCCGCTCCACCGCCGGCCGCTGGTCTGCCGAGCGGGACCTGTGATAGTCGCGCCTGTCCAGGGCGCCGTAGTGCCTGCAACGTCAGTCAGAGAACCCCCTCAGTGCCACCCCCGGAGCAAGCGCACGTCACAGCCTGGCGGCTGGGCGGGGCCGGTCTGGAGCGGGGGACAGGTTTGAGCGCGTCGATGACGCTCCTTTCGCCCGATGTGTGGCGAGTTGTGCCGCACGCCCGGTCGGGTGTGTTGAGCGGATTCCAGCGGGTGGCACGGCACACCACAGCGTGTACGTGCGTAAACTCGCGTGCTGCTCAAACACCGACACCCTACTGCGCTGACACACTTCGCAAATCCATGACCGCACAATGACCGCCTACAATACTCAACCCGCATTGAACACACTGAAAGAGAAAGAACTTAGACTGCGAATCCCCCAGTTCTAGTGCGGTGTTTGTGATTGCGGGTCATTGTTACACAGAGGGGGGAGGGAAAAGAGAAAGTTAATGGTTTGGCACGTTCAGCAGCCCTGAGTGAGACCGCAGAGGAAGGGCCTTTTAATCCCGGTGTTCTGTGAGGGGTTAAGACCGCTGTGTGAAGACCCGTGAGAGAAAGCACCATTTACAACTGGCCCACCAGAGTGGGCTTCCACCCTCTGAATGGACAATAGGCACAGTAAAGGAAAGAATACCCATCGATACAGACATTCTAATTTCATACAGTAAGTTAAGAAATATTTCATAAAAGATTTCTATTAATTTTCTATTTCAGGGTGCGAATACCTCCATATTGCACTATGAGTGTCTGTTGACAGTCTCAAAAACCAATCAAATCCAAAGGTTGCTTAATTGGACTTTTTCAGTCCTGTATGGGTAGTCATGTTACATTTTCACAAGGTTATATGTGTCAACACCTTACACACTCAGGAACTTGGTAGAATGTGCATGCCAATAAAAATACAGTAACAGTTCCTAAATGACATAATCACATAGAACCACGAATAGCTCTGTGTACCATACAATCAATGTGAAAACCATTCAAAAATCCCTAAAGTCAGTATTAGGACACAAGAGTTAGTATTAGGACACAAACAAGGCAACTGCAAATGCTCCACAGTGGTTTCCGTTTCCAACCTGCGTCACAACAGTTCATGTTTGGATTGATGTCCTATGACTTATGTCAAAATATATTTTTAAACCTGCTAAGTTGGTCGATACCTCCGGCAATGAAGTTGTAAAGTGCCTTTTGATGAATAAAACATTTTAGAAACAGTGACACAAGCCCAGTTGCATAAATGTACTCTGAAGGAACCTGTGGTACAGACAGCCTTTTTGGATCCAGAATGTTTATTATTATTCTTCTTTAGTTCTGTGTAGTTCCAGACTTGACATGCTTCTTCCAGGCTTTACTGTTCAACTTCAGGTTGCTAGGAAACTCTCTGAAGCATTTGCAGGTTTGCAACGCGCCGTAAAACAGTTAAAACTGACTGATGGAAAAGTCATCCAGCAAAGGCTCGTTCTGGTAGTAGCTACCAGCAGTGGGGAGTGACCGCATGCCACTTTTCGGAGTCAAAACATCATTGGTGGACCTGGGATCCCAAGGCCGCCAGGGGTGAGGGAGGAGGCGTGGCCCAATGGCCTTGTCTGTCATGCATCTCCATGGATCTCCACGCAACTCTCAAGCCTCACTGAAAACAGGCACCGATTCCACCGATTGCTTCCAATTTTAATTAAGTTATACACCACTGCCGATGTTTGGGTCCTGCATACAACGGCAGCCAGCAAAGAAACAGCATTTCATTGATGAAAGCTTAAAGCCAAAATTATTTTTTGTTTCACCTTCATAAAAATACTGCGTCTGCTGTTTATTTTTGCCACGGCTGTTCTTTTATGAATGATGTGACTATAACTTGTAAAACCTTTTAATGTAATAAACCCAACCCGTAGGAGCAACTATTGCAGTCAGAATTTGTTACAGCAGTCAAATGAATCTGGGACGTCACTGGCTGTTATTTACCCTTTAAATGTTATTCATGAGTTCATGCAGAAACCCCACCATGAACACAAGACACCTAAAATTGGGTACAAAGATTTAACCAAGTGTAGAACTATGGGATAAAACGAAACTGGCTGTTCTACGGCTCTACTTTAACCACGTCATTTTCTAGAAGCAAGCCTAGAAACCCAAAACTTTCTCCCCTCTGCAGCATTACCTTATGGGCTCTTCCACAGGCTGGGGCTCTGGCTTGGAGGGAAACTTTGGGATGTTCTCCTCTCTTTGCATGTGGGGTGGGGTGGCGGTGGTGGGGGGGGGGGGGGGGGGGAGACAAACGTGAGTGAATGCCCTCAGGCGACTGCAGCGTAAGGACCGGGGAGAACAGCTCGCTCTCTGACTGAGAAAGCCTCCGCTCTCCCCAAACACAACGCACGGCGCGCATCATTAATCACCGCCCCCCCGCCCCTGCGAGAGCGCAGTCATAACTTACAATTATACAGCGAAGGAAAAATCTCCCGCTGTTTCTCACAGATGTGCTTCCAGACCGGTTACTCTATGGTGAACGTCTAAACATCAAATTCCCCTCTTCACTGGAGGGACAGTGATTTTTTTTAAGCTGTCATAAACTGATATCAATGTTCCTTTCATTTGGCAACTCCTGATTTGGCAACTGCCTAATTTCTCTCCTGAATAATTTATTGTAAAGGGGGACACGACAAATGGTTAACTGGCTGATCTGTTTATCTGTATAAACAGTTACCTGTCTTTCCAGAAAATTCCAGATAGCATACTGTTCTTGAGGATATAAAAACTTTACAAGGCAGGAATGGGGGTAGTGCTGTCACGGGAATTTGAATGCGATGTTTCGGTCCTACAATTAATCATCTCTACAACTGGCTTACACCTACGTTCCATATGCTTACATGCAGGCTGTACTACGGGGAATAGCAGAGGTCAGACTTGAGGCATAGAAGTGTTCTAGAAGCAGAGAAAACAAGGTCTCTACGCAGCTGCGGTGCAACACAGTGGGGCCATGGCTACTATCATCTACTGTGTAAGAGCCTAGGAGAGTCTTACAGATCTAATGTTGAGTACTGTGCAGGACAACCGCTACCTATCATGTGATGATACCTTTCGGTGTCTGTGGACGGCTCGATTTCTATCCTTGGGCACGGTCTGCTAAATATGGTAAACCAAATGTTCAGTCACAAATTGTCACAGGTTGTTCTTTGAAAAAATGATCAGACCGGTTTTCATCGTATTAACGCATAAAAATGGGCCCTTAGAAATCATTTGACATTTTCCTGAAAGAGTCGAAAAGTTTTTGAAAACAGGAGGCGGGAGATTGTATAGCTTAGCGTTATATACAAAGTGTTCATCAGGTTGATGGGCCTAAGTAGGCAGGTATACACATTGTGCTTGCTTGAGAAATCAAACTGAAAAAATAAGTTCATTTTCTCGAAGAACAATCTAGTGTAATGCGGCTTTGATCTTCTATAAAAAAAGTTGGTTCAGTCTCAAAGAGATTTCTCGATACATCATGTGTGTATTTTTATGGGTAAGAGTAAATTCACAGATTTCAGGGTTTAAAAAATCTGCTTCAATGCATTTCCATCTACCTGAATTTTTTAGACTTCCACCATTGATCTGATAATGTACACCATAAGAAACTGTTGTGAGAGAATTCTTTTTTATAAATGCTGTTCTTTTGGTTAACTTCTTTTCCCTTAAAATTGGTTTTAATATACTGTTATACCTGAACATCCTGTAATCTGCAAATGATTGATTTTTTAATCATGTTTTATGTGTAAACTTCTCAGAAATATATAATCGTGTATTATTATTTCTGAATACATCAATTTTATTTCAGAGCCTGCTCAGGTTATAGCTATGTGTACCATACAATAACTGTCAGGTTTGGAGATCAGTGAAATACGTTAGAAATCCTGCTGCATAAGCAAACACTGGAACAGTGTAATAGCTCAAGAGCTAAAAGCTAGTTCTAGTCATTCTATGCATATGTGTGGGGGGGGGGGGGGGGCGGTTTGGGTGGGGGAACATAGAATGAATGATGTAAAGGGAACACCGAGTAAAGATGCAGTAGTTAGCCAATCAGCACAAATGAAACATCGATTATGCCAGCGTATGCCCTAGCAATGTACGTCCAGCTTGGAGCTGAACTGCAGCACAGAACCTGAAAATCATCAACAGTAAAGGACAGCTGATTATTACTCGTTTTAATGTAGGTTCTGATGGTATAGTTTATTAGAAACAAAAAGTGACTAATAAAATATATCTTTTCACAATAGGAAGATGGTACCATATAAGGAAACAAGCAGCCGTACAGTGCGCTGCAAGCGCCTGGGGATGAAGCGCTTCCGTTTCTGGGGGTTGCGGGACGGAATCCCGTATGACATGGCGCCGAACGGGATGGCGAGCATTACCCCCGGAGCGGGGAGGGGAGCCGCCCGTACAGGAACCACGCGGAGAGTGACCCGGGGGAGAACTCCACAGAAACGGCACTAAAGGGGGTGCGTATGGACCGCTGATGAGCTCTACTCAAACTACAGCACCCGTTAGCGCTTACCTGTAGCCCTCACAAGTTCCATTCACTGTGTGATCTGGCCGCTGCATGGGCATGTGGTTAGGTCCGTTGTAATATCTTTAGAGAGAAACAGCAGTGTATTAAATTTTCTGGGGTCACACCTGGATCCCAGATTAACTGCACCACTTTCATATTACATGTACCTCCATCAGAGCACTTACATTGCACTTGTATCGTTATTTTGATATTGTGGCTTGCTTTCATGCCTCACAGTTTGACTTGTAACCGCACACCTGGAAAGTGTCTGATCCAAAGCATGTTGACATTACTGCAGAAAAGACTTTTCAGCTTTCCAGCTTCCTGCATGATTAAAGCTAATGACAGGTCCCCATATGACCTGCATCTTCTGTGCTGTACCGCACCTTTAAATTATGCAACATCTTGGGAGTGTCACCATTTTCCAGACCAATACTTGTAAACTTATACATCAAACTAAAGTGCATTTCAGATGATTTTCTTTGTTTGTTTTACGTTATGCCACGTGCTTTGCTTAACTTGCTTAACGTACAAAAAAGCTAAATGTATCCTCTAGGCATTGGACAGTGAACCCTTTTGAACAGCAGAATTGGAGGTGCTCTCCCATAAGGGATCGTGGGTAGACACGGCAAGTCTTCTGTCTTCACCTGGTCCAAATTACTCATGTTTGCATATTTAGAGTCACAGTCTATTCTTGAAAAACCACACAGCAATAATACAGCATGTCATAACACAGACACAACAGACAGGCAGAAACCGCACAACTGCTGAGGTGCGGTACAGCGGTGGGGAGGAAGTGGATACTAATGCTAAAACTACAAGCAAGGTAAACGCGAGACTAAAATCTATGCCGCTCTCTACGTCTACGGTTTTTTAGCGTTTTTGGCGGCGCCGGTACCTTTCCGGGGAGCGGTATGAGTCATCGTAGGCGCCAGGCAATCTCCTCTCCCTCCTCATCCCCCTGGATGCCGCACAAGACACAGGGCCGCAGTTTGAACAGGACCGGGAAGTCTGCTCAACCCTTCTGCGACCGCTACAGCGCGAGCGCCTTTCGTTTTCGCTCACAAAGAGCCGGAAGCCCTCGGCTCTGAAGAACCGCACGGCAGTTACACCTCGATTACGACCGCGTGGGTTCTGAGCACTCATCATTTTCCCCCTTCCCCCCCTCCTGCCCCCCCTTGAGGAAAAGGGGCCGGACGAGGCGCCTGTCATTTGTGATTGACAGCCAGAGCTCGAGAGGCTTCCGCCAGCGCTGACTCCGGGAACTCGGGACGTCGCGAGCTGGGGCGGGGTCACTGGTTCTCACCCCTTGCTTGACACCAACCCCCTCACTGGGGACATGGTTGGATAGAGCTTTGGTGACAAATGTCAATAACCATCACGCTTTCCAGATCTTACAATGAGATGTGGTGTCTCAGGGTTATCAGTGGGTGAGTCATCATGAACAAACAGACTAGGACACCAATAATGAGCATTTTGATGCAATATTCTAACATTACCTCACACACACACACACACACATGTAACATGTAGCCAGGAGCACTGTACACTTAACAAGCAGCACAAAATCCAGCTAACAACAGTTACAGTTTCCACGAACGGCACCACAAAACTGGTTCACTAATGCATGTCCGTAAATGCACACGGCAGTGTATTTAACCTCTTACTTAACACAGGTCACTAATTGTCGAGGGGAGGGGGGGGTGGCGGTCAGTAAGAGGCTAACGGCTCTTCTAAAGATCCGTAATGACACTGAAATTGCATTATGCATTCAGAATCCACTGCAGAACGACGTTACAGAGACGGTGGTTCCACAGGCGTCTAAATCACTCGGTCAGACACTGAAAACAAAAACACCGCAAGAGACAACGGCCCGTATTCAATCAACATTCGTCCTTAACACTCATTTTCAATCAAGCGCACGCTTTAACTCCGGCTGCGGCCGAACGCGTGAAATAAGACCGCAAAAATGAAAAAAACCACACTCTCGTTAAATCGTAAGCCAACTCGTTTAGGGAAAAACGCTGATTGAACCCGGGCCCGGGACGACAGAACACGGAAGCGACCGACATCCAGAGAAGCGGCGCGGCGGTTGATACCTCTCCAGGTCATACGCGCCCTCGGAATACGCGCGGGCGATCCGCGTGGAGCGCAGTAACCTGACCGCGTCTTCCCGATAGATGGGGTACACGAGACCGCTGCCGAAGAGACGTCAGAGAGAGTCACTTTCTCCTCCTTTCTTTCTTTCTCTCGCTTTTTTTTCAGTCAGGACACACGGGAGGAAGGGAGGACACCGACACGTGTGGGAGCTGCCATCGCAGCACCCCCCGTTGTGCCGCGTAGGGAGGGGCCACCGTGATCGGCTATGGCAGCGAGGACTGTATATCAGGCGAGGGTGCTTGATATACTCCGCACGCTAAGCACAGGGTGGGGCAGGGAAGCTTCCGGAGCCTTTGCTGGACAACTTTTCACAGGACACATCCACACAGACACAGGGCATTTCAGTACAATACATTCAGCGGTGATATGACTGTATTTCCTGGCACGGCCAAGTGCTGATGAATTCTAAAAAAGTTAAAACATTTCTGAAAAAGCAATAAAATAATAAATGGACTGCATAATTCTAATGTGTGTTTTGACAGGCTCACATCTTGGACAGAAACTATGCAGAAATGACATTTTTGGTGTAAATAATATGTAAATAATGAATAAGTACAACATGAGGTCAAAATGTACACCATTTATGGTCGGCTGTATGAGAAAGCGCTCTGATTCGTGCAGCTTCGCTAAAGTAGTTCAGTAATAAGCTTCAGTACCTCCATGATTCACTGCAGAATGACCGGGTCAATATGCTACTGTGCTTTCTTTAACAGATTACGTAACACAGCACAAAAGGCTCTGTGTAGCGTGATGCTGTAATGAAGATAGAGTGCAATCATGTTTACACAATGGAGCATGTGGTAGTGAATGCATTTGATGTTGAGAGATTTTTTTTTCCCATAAGCCCTTGCAGGAGGAGAGCACAAACTCACAGCAGCTGCCAACCAAGGCAACTGGCCTGTTTTGCATCTCCAAACATAAGACACACATTTATTAGGCGCTAAGGGAGACATTCCACCCTCCTGGATTGCGGTTTGTCTTTAACCTATTAGCGGACATTACAAAAAAGATATATTTTTCAGTTAAATTAGATCAATCGCTGCAGTTAGCAGGAAATATTGTGTGAGCAACTGAAAGACAAACCCCAAATTAGGACCGGCGAATGACCCACATGGATATATTTGCCCTTTGAGGCTAAATATATACCTACATACATACCACACCACAAACTCACCCACATTTAAAAGCGCACGGCTGTGTGAGAATGCCACAATAGGAAGTCTCCATGTGACTTCCTGTCCCATCCTCACAGGGTGTGCAAACTTTCAAAAAATCGGCCGACCAATTGTCATGGACCACAGGCACATTTTGTGGCACTCATGCCAATGTGGTGCGCCAATGGAGGGGATGGTGAGCGGGTTTGACGTGACAAACCAGCCGGTTTTGCTGCAGCATCGATGTCTACTTCCGCACAGCTCTGGAATGGAGTAGTCCATGGGGCAAAGGTAGGGTTGGGAGGGCCTAAGCATGCAGGCAGATACTAGTTGACACTCCAGGGGGGGGAGGGGTCTACCTGGGATCCGTGTGAAGATGATTGACAGGCTGGCTGTGTCTGGATCGAGGAGGTAGGGTGAGGTAATGGCTGCAACCACATGGAGAGAATAGAGACAGGGATGAATGTGGGCAGAGAGAGGAGAGAGAGGGGCGGAGCTCAGACTCCCCATGAGAATGGAGGAGTCACGTGCGGGTGGAGCCATGGGTGGACAGAAGGTGTTTGAAGAATGATGTGGTTCTACCACTTCCTTCTGAGGAGGCGTGGTGCTCTGAGGAATGACCCTGAACCTATATGAGGAGAGCTCTGATTGGACAGTGCAGTGACAGTCACACACAGAGCTCACAGCATTAAACAAGGCTGCAAACAGTATTCATATTATTTAGAATAAAAGTTCTAAAATTTCACCTGATAAGATTTTTAGACCCAAAGGCCAGAGGAAATACTGCCAATTAAGGATTGATTAGGAAAGCTCAGCAGGGATCGCTATGGGATTCAAATGTTGTGGGCACATTTTGGATATGTATTAGTTATTGTGTGGTGTTTTCCAATTGCAGTGTACAGTTGTCATCTCTAAACTTAAGCAAGCAACGTTTGAGGACCTTGGAAACAAATGGCAATTTAAAAAATCTCTGTTCTTCAGGTCAGCTTCAGGGTTGTACACCGAAAGACAACATGAAGTCAAAATCTGTTGGCTTAAGAAAAATTGCAGGCTAAAAAGTCTGCTTTGTGACTGTACTGTCCTCCCCTTTCAGCTCCCACTGACTAGGCCAGTAGTTTTATTTAGGGGAGGTAAAAAAAGGTGACAGGCTTTTATTGTGGTTTCAAACATTCCAACCTCTACATTATTCATTTCCTGTTTCATTTTCGACTGTTTTCAATAAATAACAAAGGAAAGTATTTAATTAAAGGCTGAGGTACAGTCTGGAGAACACTGTCACACGCAATTTAGATAAGTGCGTTTTCTACTTACGGGTCTGATTTAGACTGTGCCCCTGAAATATGAAATAAAGTTAATTGGAATGAGGGGAGCTGGTGGAAACCGCTGCCAAGAGGCTCTGGGCACCGGCTCCTGATGGGCGGACTGGGGGAGGAGTGAGACGGGGCCGCCGCCCGGAAAGGGCCGGAGCGGATTAGCGCCACGCAGACAGGAAGCGTCCGCTGCCTCACTTCCTCTGCCGTTAAAGCCTGCTGGACCAATGAGGGTCTTGGGCCAAGAGTAGCTGTGATAGAGCGGGTTCTGATGGATACTGTTGTGAGAAGACCTGGCTCTTATAGATCTGGTTGAGATGGATATTGTGGTGAAAGACCTGGCTCTTATAGATCTGGTTGTAATATTGTATAACTGGTAGCGACAGATCTGCTTATGAATGGCCTGGTGGAAAGAGATCTGTTTGATATGATCTGGTTGTCATAGATATTGCTGTGAAAGACCTGGTGGAAAATATCTGTTTATAATAGATCTATTTGGTTGTGACAGATATTGTTATTGTATTTTGTTGATATTGATATTGTATCTTTCAGCATGTGCAGTATTTTCAATGGCCAGTGGTACAATTGATTGAAAATAATCACACGGCACCCTAAAATCAGGACATTCATACACTAAACACGTATGCACTAAAACCTGTCGTGTCTGCACGTGTGATTGGCTGAGGGGGCAGGTATACCTGTCGGGGGAGTAGCGGTCTTCTGACATGCGCTGCCGGTCAATCCTACTCGTGGTGTTGTACTGAGATGGCGACATGCGGTTGCTGTGGTCCAAACTCCGGCTGTGGGGACAGGTCGCCATGGCATCACTTACGGCTACGTTCAAACCCTCCCAAAACAAACCATCCAATACCGTTTCCCCGTGAATGTCACATATCGCATCCCACAGTTCCAGGTAGCATGTGAAGTACACGTACACCAACAGATAGATAAACTCTAAAGAGCAAGTAATGAGTGGTCAATTATTTTCACCCCATTTTCTCCCAATTTTCAATGGCAGATTTTGCGTGTGCTCATGCTGCCAAGCAAGTGCTCACCTCTGAACACAAAACATCAGTCGCTGCTTTTTTCATGCTGCACTCCATCCACCAGTCCACTATCAGTCATCATTTAAATTTAGGGTATGTGCTTTTTTGGGCACGTAAAGTAAGCAAAATATCAAGCAGCCACAATGACCATGACCAGCCTATATAATATTTTTAAAAAGTGCTCCTGGTGAACCATTGACAAATGACCTGGTTGTTTTGTGTCAGTATGAATAGGAGGCTTTGTCATCCCTCTGCAGCGTGACGCAGTACATGCCACTGCGTGTGACCATTCTCCATGGTGACCGTGGTCAGGCAGTTCAGCGGTCAGAGTGACACCCCTGCTAAATCATCCACCCTGGCAGCTCTACCCACTCCCAGCGAGCTGTTTCCCAGGCAACGGGGCGGCAGGGTGCGGAAATCGGGGACGTTACCTCTGGAGAGGGGGGACGCTCGGCGACCGCGACCGCGTCCGGTTTACGTCCACGGACCGGGAGCAGTGATTGGACGACATCACCTGCTCTGGAACGGAGAGCGTTGAGCTCTGGAGATCCCTGCCGTTGTGTCTGTAGTCTGCACAGAGAGTACGGATAAGGACAGAATCACAGCACGGTACACTGAATTTTGCCCACTAATAAAAAATGGATACGCCTAGCATTTAAATAATAAAGACTTGTGTGACGAGCACAGGGAAACACCATTCCGAGCATTGTGCTGTATTGTTAAAAATATAATTTCTTATGAAGCTTGAACAAGTTATGTTTTCTGTGTCGGTGGTGTTTAACAGTTTGCATTTAATCACATTTGGTTGCGATTCATATTTAATCTGTTCAGATTCATGCTCAGACCCTTAACGGTACTAGGATTAAATTTTAGTTACATTTTTGACAAAATTAGTTTTTCACGCTTAAAACGAAAACAACTTTGAAAAATCAAAATATTTTTAATAATGACTTCCTGCAGGAAGGATCAGCCCACTGAACTTGAAAGAGTTCATTTAACAAAAATAATCAGCAATGGCTAGCAGCTAATGGTTAAGGTCAATACCGTGCATTAAAGAAGTTGATTGATATTCACCAGAGTGTACAGAATATTAAAATGCTTCAAATAACACTGAACAGGCTGCAAAAACTAAGTTAATAAAGGTGTAGGAAAGAACTTGTATAAGTCAGGTATTATTATTTATTTTTGATAGTAATAATAACATAGAATCCTGGACAGTAGGAGTCAAGCCTTTTCAATAACATTACACAGTAGTCTAATTATTCTGACAGCTCATAAATAACAGAAATCATATTAGCATATAGTCAAAGGGAAATATAAGGGAACGTGAAAACATAATGAAAGGAGGTTCCTTTGTTTAATGTCAGTCAATCCAAACAGTTAACCCCAAACTGTTCTAAAAGAGAGTCCTGTGTTTCACAGAGTACCCTAGAAGATTTAATAGCTCTTCTGTGTCTCATTACAGGCATTACTGTACATCCGGCTTTAAAGTCATTTGGGTTAATTAGACCAAATACTTAATGCAGCAAATGTACTCAAAACTTCAGGTGAATCAAAACCACAATCACACTTAGGGCCAGATTCATTCTACCCACAATGCACTCGGTCAATGAGTTATGTTAGATGTTTATGTGGTATGCTAAATAATTCCCAGTGACAGCACAAGTCATTGTGTTGAGTAAATACTGAAACACTTGCTGAAGGTGTGCACTAAAATAAAGGTAGAAGCTCTCTGTCGTTACACTAAATCTGGGCCTTTGGACCCTTAAAAGCAGGGTGATTATTCCCCCTTATCCCATGGAGGATCATGGGATAAGACCAGCAAACATCTGGCCCTTCAAGACCTTACAAAACCGGCATATATGTTAGATTAAGGAAACTTATTTTAATGTGTTACTGTACAAGGTAATGCATATATTTGAAAATATATAACCAATTGCCACTTTAATATAAGCAACCTTGGTTACTTTGTTATTTTTGTATAAACAGAAGGTTATCTTGAGGACTGTACAGTAAAAATACTTCAATGATAAATTTTTAAAAAACAAAACTAAAAATAAGTGCTCCCATTGGCTTCAGACTGAACAACTGCTTGCCACAATGTATTATAATGCCAATAATCTATATGCATTAAAATTCAATTTCAATATATTGCTTATATGTATTGGAAGCATTGGCTCTCATACATTGTTTTTTTTCTGATCAAAATTGGAGAAAGCTTTTTTTAATCATCTTGTTTGGGTATGTAAATGTGATTCTCTATCCTTCAGACGAGCCGGTCTCCGTGCGCGAGGCCAATTTGTCTGACGCACGGTGAAACTCCCCTGTCCATTATTAGGATCTTAATCAGCCTGCTGCAGCAGCAGACAGTCAGCCTGCATCAGAGACCCTTTTTTTAAATCGAGGGGCTGAAAACAAGCAGAACGCAGAAGAAAAGTAATCTATAATTCTTTTGAATGTTAATCATCTCTCCCCCGCTGGAAGCATTGTATCAGCAGTTTCAAAAGGGGGCTTGAGAATTGGCCAAAATCAATAGGAAACTACGGCGGAATGGAGGGGGAGGTGGAGAGGGTGAAAGCGAGGGGGAGGCAGAGAGAAACACAGGAAGGGGGGAGAGGGAAAAATCGAAAGAAAGAGGGTATTCCTGCAAAGAGACTTTGCCTTGTGAAGTTAGGAAGTACCGAAGGGAATTTTAAAAAGGTGGGGGGGGGGGGTTCCTTTACTATGAGTGAGGTTGCCCTTTCTGCTTGGCGCTCAACATGGGGCTGGGTATATCCAATTCCACCCCAATTTGGAATGGCTATTTGTATGCAACCGCAGGCGTGTACATGAACAAACCCCACCACATATTCGGGAGATTGTAGACATCCATCCTCTGAAACACTTGGCATCGCCAGCTGCTTAATTACAAACCGCAGACTAGAGCTAAGTGATCATAGGGCGGAGTAGGAGGAAGACCTCTCATATGTGGCTCTGACTGGAATTTATGGGCGCCCTATCTACCAGCAGGGGTCGCTGGATAGCGATGTACATGGAACCCTATCCGATTGTGAAGCATCCCATTCCCTGGGGGACACCACCACCAACAGTGCATCACCATATGGAGCTACCAGCCACAGCCAGCACTGGTCTGGGAATATTCTTTATTATGATTTGCAGTATGGGCACTTGAAGGCAAGGGAGACCAAGATGGTGGCAGGAGACTAAAAGGGGCAGTTCGCCAAAAATGAAATTAAGGTATGTCTCCATTTACCCAGACTACTATCTATGATATAATGATACGGGTACTCACAAACATCCAAAAAGTTTAATTTGTGCAGGGCTTTATCGAAAACTGCTTTCTATAAAGAACACTAACTGTTCATATCTGCACAAAGTCTCAGCCACAGCAAACCAGTATTCAGGGGCGCAGTGTGAACATTGTTAACACAATGTCGAAACAATGTTTTGAAACAACGTCGACACTGCATCCCAGAATACTGGCATGCTTTGGTTGAGACTTTGTGAGGCTATACACAGTTGGTGTCCCTTGTAGAAAGCAGTGTTTCGATTAAACCGTCTACAAATTCAGTTCTGTGGACGTTTGTGAGTAACCCGGGCATTATATTTGGAAAGAGACATTGTTGTTGAGGTGTTGAATGTCAATTTTTTCTGCTTTGAGGCAACAAAAGTTAGGGACCCACTGAGGCCCGTTGTATCAGGATAAGCTGCAGTGGACATCTAGAAAACTTGTCAAATTTCAGTGAAACTATCTGGATGGATAAACAGAACTCTGGGTTCTGTTTAGTGAAAGTGAAAACGTACCTTAATTCCATTTTTGGTGAAGAGTTCCTTCAATAATGTACCCTACTGCATGCTATACAGTCAATATGATTTTAAATATATCAGTGCATGCACAAATATGTTAAACTGTTCTAATGTCAAATATTCATGTAAATATAAAGCAAAGCATGTGCTCCAAATAGAAAAAAAATGTTGTAAACAAATGTATACCATGTATATCATTATGAATATGGTATTGTACTTGATCCTGCTGTGACGCGCTTAACATATCATACCATAAAGAATTGCCCTGAATTATCTGGATTAAATTTTTGCAAATTAAATAAGAGCATACCTAGATAACAATGTTAATTAAACAGTACTGTGCAAATGTCTCAGATCATCCTCTCGTTTATTCAATTTCCAGTTAAATCAGCCATTCAGGGGAACTTTTTTTCGGTGTCAGACAATAAGGCAGGAAACAGAAAATTAAATAAAAAGCCTCCACATAACATAAAATCTATCAGTATGACCATTCTTTCTTTTGTGCACCCTACTACCACTTTCAGTCTTCCATCATTCCAATCAACAAACAAGTTACAGCTGTGCCCTCCCAACCAAAGTTGCCACCAGAAGTATCGATGACATCATGTTAGAACCCTTTGCCTCTAAAAATGACTAACCTTCAAACAAACAGCTACCCAATCACATATTAGCTGCCTTGCAGATTTCTTTGTCATGTGCATCTAAAATGGCTAAATTATATATTTCAATTGAGATTATACGTAAGATAATTCAACAACATAAAGAAGATGAAAGTATAAGGAAAATAAACGAAAAATAGGAGTTTCCAAACCTGAACTTCGAAGTATTTTGGCCCTCGACCAACCGCCCAAGAACTGGTAAACCACTGAAACTATCACTATCACAAAGACAGTACTTAAAAGATTCTTTGAGAAACAGGAAAAAACTCCACTCTTGCTTCAGGAGATATAAAGAAATCCACAGGTGTTTCTGTCAAACCTTCCACTTCCACAAACAAACAAAAGAAGAAAATGTGCACTATTACACTGAAACAGGACACCTAAGATGTGGAGTAAGGTTTTATGGACCTGAAATTTCAGTAAGAGAAGGCAGTACAGTATATACGCCACCAAAGCAATGAAAGACTCAGAACCATGTCTACAGCCACCGGTCAAGCATGGAGGAGGATCAGTGCAAGTTTGGGGATGTATAACAACATTGGGATCTGGTGATTTGGTTCTGAAGGCATTGTGAATGCTGATAAATGTAAACAAATCTTAACATATTGCACAATGCCCTCAATGTTTGACTGGGAGCAAAGTCATTCTACAGCAAGATAATTACCCCAAGCACACTACTAAAAAGATCAAGCTGCTGATGTTTTCAGTACAATGGACTGGCCACCCCACAGTCTAGACCTCAATACCTGTGTCTGAGATTACTTGGATTGATACAAGCAGAAAATGCAACCAAGAATTATGGATGTGTTTACAAGAAGCATGGGAAAATATCCCTGCAAATTAAAAAATTAAAAAACTCAAAGCACATCACAAAAAGTAATGGAAACTGTGATAAAGGCAAAGGGTGGACACACTATAAACTTAAATATTTGATATTGTACATAGTTGTGGAGGTTTTGTGCAATTCTGTGTGAAATATGTTTGCTGCATTATTTTCTGACACTGAAAAATAAATAACTTGCACTTAATGGCTGTTTTCACTGGATATTAAATAAAAGAAAGGGTGGTCTCTGACTTTTGCACAGTACTGTATATTTATTTTGGTCCAGAAATATTTACTCATCTGTATAAACATCGGGCTATTATGTAAGCAGAGGTCTTTACCTGATACAACTCCAACCCCATCCTCGCAGTCGTAATCTGAGATTTCGCTGTCACTGATTCTCTGGGATCCTGTAATAAAGTTGGGGGGGTGGGGGTGGGGGAGTGAGAGCCATGATCACAGCCTGCCACTGGGAACACTTCCACGTGGCTGAGCTGATTCAACCAATCAGAGTTATTTTCTATGAGGCTAGTGAAGGTCAGCTGACCAGAAGACGGTGTCATCCTAGTACAGAAACCACATCAACAAGGTTTCCGCAGGCAGAGAAGCAGCCACAGCAGGGGCTAGCACACTGAAGAGGGTCATGGGCAGTGCCAAGGATTCAACAGCAGGTGAATGCAAGCAACAGTGACAGTAAGAAACATGACCAATGATGATAAAAATGGCTAATTTACCCAAAGGTTTTCAGAAGAGGAATTGGGCCCAGAAATGGCTGTGTGAGTGCCTCCCTCATCAGCAAACGGCAGTAACAATATTTTACCACTAGATGGCAAACAGTCCAAAAAGGTATGTGAACACTGTCTGGTCTGTTTTTGTCCAAGATATGGACACTGACAATTTTCTTGAGATCTGAAATATTTGTCGAGATATCTACCTTGTGGCAACTAGATGATTTTTAAAACAAAACCATGGCATGTATTATACTACCCTGATTTGCTGAGTTGCACACTAAATTGGTCTTACCACCAAGTAAAAAATACAAACACTGATAAAAAAATAGAATATTTTAAAAATAACAATTCAGAAACTGCAATGTAGGCATGACTTTAAACCATTTTCCTACATGGTCACTGCTACTTTGATGGTTTTTCATTGAGGCACTGAAAGACGCTTCAATCATTCAATTTAATTCTGAAATGCAATCTGAAAAGCAATCGGCAGCCATGTCTCCACAAAACTCATTTCTTCGAATCGTGCTTGCTCCAGTTGTTGGTTGTCTTTTTCGGTTTCTTTCATGGTTCAGCCACATTAAATCAAGTGGAAACGCTGGCCTTTAAAAATATTTTTCGTATTTTTATGAAGTGACAAGCGTGCCACTCTCACAGCGTTTTTCTCAGCGTGTCTCGGATGAGCAGAACCTGCTTCAGCTCTCCCCTTTTTCATACGTCAGCTCTTTCACTTTGCAGAGAAAGACATGGAGAAAAATATCAACAGCCAAATGAGCTTTGAAATAACTCGTCGGTGAGTTAACACTAAATGTCACTTACACAAGACATAATACTGCATTATATACGTTCTGTTTTGCACACTACCAACCAGTGGGTGGCATGGACCATATGGGTTTGTGCTGTAAGACCTATTCAGTAGAAGTAATGTTCCTTCAACAAGGGCAAAAGAAAACCCCAGGCAAGGAATTGAGAACCTGCTTTGACTGTGTGTCTAACAACACAGGTGGCCTGAAATAAGCTTTGTGTACGACATTCAGTAAAACGAAAGGGTTGCTGTATGAAAATATTTAACATAGGGAGGGACTTCTAGATGGACATACAGTAACAAAGCATCTATGAATCTGCATCACAGCAACTATTTGCCTTATCAGTTCCTCCTATTAAACACCAGGGGTCTATTTAAAAAAAATATATCAAATATACTCACTGGCTTCTCCCAGATAATCTTAAATAAATTCCTGATTGACTAGGTATACTTGTTAAACCTACAGAACATCCTTAAAGTCACATAGGAGCAACACAAACGCACCCTTAAATGCTCACACTCAGGAAAACAACAATACAGTCAAGCCAACAGCCAAGGGCAGAAAACACACGAAACAGAATCTTTGTTCCGAGGGGGGAAAGTTGACAACACAGAGAAAACGTAGCAGGGTATCGCGATGGAGAAGCAGTTAGTATCAGATCTGAAGAGGTCTACGGAAGCAAAAGAGCAATGTTTCCAGGAGAGCAGGTCGGTTAGCACGCAAGCGTTTCCGGGAGGACCTGAGGGGGACTCGGAGAATTAGCTAATGGGGGGAACAACATGTTTCTGAGTTCAACGGTGCGAACAGAGGCAAGGGAAGGTCAAACCCAGACGGGGGGAGCACACTCAGAACTCTTCGCACCACCGTGGGCATGCATTACCTGAATTGTACGAGTACGGGCCTTTGCCTGGAAAAGTATCGAGGTGAAGTGAAGGAAGTAAACAGAAAACAAAATAAATTTTAAAAAAGTAAAACACATTTTCATTTGTGAAAAACCAGTTCAGGGCTACTCTGCTTGGTCTTAGGAGCCAATAACACAGTAGGCTTTTCTGGCACTCTATAAATATCGAGCACCGTAAGAAACAGGAAGTTTGGGAAGTACAATCAAGATGAAGGCAGGCTTAATCACGTGACTGAGACTCTGCGGCCTTCCAGGACCACAGCCGAGTAGCTCGGAACCAGCTCTTCGTAATGACAAAGCTTTAAACAACGTCAGCACACTTGACAGGTGAAAAATAATAGCTATGATAACAGGACAAGGGGTATTCATTTTCCTGCCACCGTTACAGCTATTACAGTGCATGTCCATAGCAGGAAATGCAAGTTGGGCGAAAGGCCGCCCCTTTCCTGTTTTGCTGAATGAAGTTGAGATGGGGTGTGTCTTTTCTCAGCATTACATTTCTGATGACAATGATCTAATTTCCTAAGGGCTCAAAGTACACTCCGTGTCAAGTAACAGAGCCGTTCATGTTGTCATTTTAGACTGATGAAGGTCACTTAAAAGCTAATAGGAATTTCTCTTCCCTGTACTCAATCAACATCTGTCCTTAATTTATGTAACACTTTTTTTCTGCACAGTCATTATTTTAAGTTCAGCAAGTACCAAATGAACTGAAAACACCAAAGTATGTTTGTGAAGAGAAAAGGCAACAAACACTTGAATTCATTTGCAAGTGAAAAGTGCATTCTGGGTAATTATACGTGTCATCTTCTCTGGGGTTTTGTGCTGTATCAGGCTCACTGCCTCAAATCCTAAAGCTCTCCTAGAGGAGCTCCTTAAGAGTCTTCTGCAAAAAGGCTTTAATTGCCTTACAGCGCTCCAGTGCCTTCGCAATATCCGCAGTCATTTTGAGGAGAGTGTATCTGTAGTCGTGGTTTAGATACTGTTGACAACAATATATGACTGGACCAACTAAATTAAATTATACAACTAACTGATCACAACTGCATTTAAACTGCTTCATGGATAAACAATAATCTTGCATTTAGTCATTTGAAAACAATTTTGCTTGATTTTAATTTGAAAAGGAATAGAACAATATTTTTGTTCTGTATTTTAGTGGTTAGTCTCTCATGAGAGTGGACTCCACTACACATAATTAAAATTAATCTTAAGAGCTAATGGGTTCATATTGAAGAAAACAGGAAAAACAAAACATGAAAACACAATAGGCTAGGAGACCATTCCCTATTGCTAATATGTGCCATGTTAATTGTGCAGACTGTAGTGAGTACAAGCATGTGCGTGTATGTGTTTGTGTGAATAAAGGACCGTAAATAAAACATACAGTAACACTGACTACGATGACATCACTCTGTAGTTAGGACAATAGGATGACATTTAAAAAAGTGTGCATATACACCGCACATACAGATGTGAATCAGAGATGTTAGGGGCAATTCGGGTGCCAGGGAAACGTGTATATATTACAGAGGATTTTCCACATTCTTAGAGTCTAAATAGCAGTTTAAATAGCCTGCCTAAATAAGCAACTTTTTTGTGCATTTAATATGCTTATAATGACCTGACTGATAGGGCTAGCAGCGTGATTGGTTTCGAAAATGCTGAGCTGGCTAACAAAAACCTCACCAGAAGCACTCGAGCGGCTCTCCCCTATTCCCCCCACATCAACTCCTGACAGCTAGCGAGCCGGCAGTGAGACTGTTTACCAGCGCAGCGTCACCCAATAGGCTGTCACCGCGCTAGAGTTCATTATACAGCACATGAATGAGTGACAACAGAGCCTGTGAGGACAATGTGTGTGTGTGTGTGTGTGTGTTTGTCAGCGTGTGCGGTGCGCGGGACTGGCGAGGGAAACGGGAGGCGACCTACTCTGCAGCCTCCGCGTGGGGCTCCCTCCGTGCGTCTGTCTCCTCTGCAGGTAGGGCGAGGGGTTGGGGAGGGGCATGGAGGACACGTCGTGCGTCTGCAGCTTGTACCAGTGCGGCTCGTCGTCCAGCAGGGCCGTCTCCAGCTCTATGAGGATCTGCGGGGGACCAATCGGCACGCTCAGACAGACGCTTTGTCCCGCGAATGGTCCGTCACCATTGGACGAGCTCTTAGCCCGCCCCATAGGTTCTGCAAGCGTTCCGTTATTGCTCTTATTTGTTACTCTATTTATTTTTGATCGGTCCATTTTTATCCCTGATTTTTAAACACTTCTCTCCCAATCTGGAATGGCGGCTAAATTCACTGGTCCCTCTCATCCATTTAATATCCGTCAATTCTTGGGCGTGCGTGAGCTCTGCTCAGAAGCGCGTGGTGCCAGCCTGTGGCCGGCGGCCAAGCCGCCGAGCTGCGCGGTCCTCGTGTTGGAGGAGCGCGCTTCAAGTGCAGTGGGCATGCCCGGGCGACCGGAGGGGTCGCTCTGATGGGAGAAGAGCAATCCGTGGACCGACACCCTCCCTCCCTGAGGTACGCTGCGAGGGATTAGTCCCTGTCTGCGAGGCTTTGATTCCAGACTGCGGAGCGCGAGACTTCACTGGTACCCAGAGCCTTTGCAGGATGAGCCAGGTGGCAGCTCTGTTGTCACATTATTAATTTCCTTACCTCATGCGGGGCTAAGCACATTTCACAAGTTTACGTCGCTGAGCAAGGTCGGGTTGAGTACCATGCACCATGCTGAGAGTTACAGCATAGGACCCTCACCCTTCATTCTCCTCATTACAAACTCAGCCCCTTAATCACTGTCTGCGTTCCTCTAGGCATCAACATGCAACTTCAGGATGGCAATTCCCAATTTTGTGTGATTTGCCGGATGGAAACATAACATTGTGTGCATAAAAATGAAAGTTAATCTGCTTCCTTCCGACACTAAACCACACCAGTCTGTCTGTTATTAATTGCATGAGAGCACTGACACGGCTGCTGTAATTGTTGCTAGAAGGAGACATCGTCCACATCAGATATTACAAATTCTAATGGAGTATTTTCAACACACACATCCTAGAGGGAGAAAACCCAATAAAAAAATCTATGTAAGGCGATGCTAGGGACACACTGTGAGATTAAATGCGGGACCCCCCACAAACAAATGCACTCCTAGAGCACAGAGGAATACTGCATCTCTCCATTACAGGACCTTTCTGTTTCTTGTAATCTTGAGGCCAAATTTTTTTCAGTGTGCTTGTGCTGTCCCTCGTTCTGAAATCAAGATTGTTATATATTAAGAAATCAAGATTTTAAATATTCGTTGGTAGGGTTTGTTCCATGCATAACGCAAGCTAATAATTGCAGTGGCAGTATACACACATATGCTTTGCGGATGAGTTCACTTACAAAATTACTTAATAAATGCTAAATAGACAATTTAGCAACGTGCATGGTAGCATTTTACCACTCAACACACCAGTAACTTTTGCCGAGAACATTTCCCCACATGAGAGAAATGTGAAATATCTCAAATACGTGCATTGCTTTAGATTTCAATGTTTTACTAAAGTTACAGGCATTGAAATGAAAAATCATGCTCGCTCGTTATTCACTAGTGCAATGAAGTAATGAAATAAATGTCTGCTTTTTAATTGCTGTTACATAAATGTCTCATTCCCCAGTGATATTTATAACTTGTTTATCAACTGTCTTGTTGTGTAATTTTGTGTTTTATGTCAGGTCCCCCTCGCAAAACAGATTTCGATCTCAGTAGGGGTTTTCCTGGTTGAATAAAGTTTCAATTATTCCCAAATTTTAAATGCAGAAGGTAGAATCCTGAGGGGTAAAAAAAGATGAAAGGTTCTGATGCTGAACCCGTGACAGGGGGGGGCAGGAGGAGGCAGTAGCCGGTGGGTAGCCAGTGGGTATGAGGGTAGCGGCTAACGAGGACACCGCCGCGACCTTCACCCCGGCTCTGTGGCCACCGGGCTGAGGAGGGAAGCGCTCGACTGCTTCCTCACCTACCGCCCTCGAAACGTCGCCGTTTCAGAAACTCCCCGAGCTCCTCGTCCGTTAAGGGCCCTGCTGCAGGGGTTTTTTCACGGGCGGCGCTCTGAATTCGACAGCATCTCACCCCAAAATGCTCCTGACAGTTTGAAAAGCAAGTCACAGAAAGCTCTCTGGCGTGACACAGTCCACTGAATCCACGTGTGTTCATTGTATAATACGGGGATGCCTCGCCCGTAGCAAAGTCAATTTTAACTGCGCGCTTGTATCTTCAGAGGAGAAAACACGTAGAATAATTATCGCATTATTCGTACGAGTAGTAGTAGTCTCACGTGTAAAAGTCGGGGAGACCACATGGTGCATCACTATGGCACAGTAATCCCCTGTCTTTCTGTAACTCTGTGTCTCATTTCCCCATGACTTCATAAAGTGAAAAAATACATAAAGAGAGCAGACAGTCTGCTGTCCTTTAAAAATAAAATAAAAACCAACAGTAGACAGTAACACTGTAGTGTCAATAGTAAGGATACAATTATAAGCAGTACTATTAGTAATAATTATAATATTTCTCATAACACAGATGGTGCAGTAGTACTGATATACCCTTATTCTCATAATTGTTTTATCAGTGAATACTGGAGGACCTCCTTTCTCATGAAGAGGCTGGCATATTATTTTCTCCCTGACACCCTTCACCCCTGAAGCATGCACAGCACCCTCTCCTCAGGCTGGCCCACAAGCTAATTTGGTGATTATGCACCGGGGGTGCAGTATGCTAGGAATCAGCCGGAGCATAAGTTGAATAAAATGAATTATGATGTGATGGAGATAAAGTTCACGGTGCAATAAATGAATCAAAAAGTCCTCTCCAGAGAACCCTTTTCTGGAAAAGAAAAGCCAGAGAGAATGACAGCATCTTTGTATCACTGGTAGTTAGAGTTCTACAATTTTCCTTCTGAACTTAACAGTTAGTTCAGTGGTTTTAACTCGAATAGTATCTTTAATTTGTCTTTCCCATTGCATTTGGTTCATTTACTCTTTTCTATCCATTTAACTTTCCAAGTAACTGCATCTTCACATGTACCAGCCAGAAGTATTCTTTTATCCCCCAGGAAGCTCTGTAAACAACATTCTGGTGGAGCTGCACTAGCTTGATTTGCGCAGAACCTCGACTCTGTGTCTTTTGGCATCTTTAAAACAATTTAAATCCGCTTTTGTGTACTTTCATTAGTGGACTAACCAAAATCTAGTTTCAACCCCGAACAATCTATTTGTAGGGAAACAGGAGTTGCAGTTTATGAAATTGCTTTCCAGGAATTTGATTGATTCTTTAGCCTGCATTATTTTACAGGTCAATACTTCAGTTGGATTTAATCAATGCCTCCAATTGGATCTATCTACACAAAATCGTTTCTACACAATATCACAATTCCTCAGAAACAGTAGCCGAATAGGAGTTCATTAGCACATCCTTGCGAGTTAGAAAGCCTTGTGTCACACCGGAGCGTCTGCTGAGTAATGCTAGCATACGACAAGGCACATAATACTGTAAGCAAACGAGACTGTCAAGTGAGGTTTACCACAATCAACTACATAACGTGGGCGGAGAGGATGACTTACCTCTCCCAGGAACTCGCTCTCCTCTTCCCTGACCCGCGCCTGGTCCCATAGCGTGATCTCCAGCATGCGCTCGCGGAACTCCCGCCGGTGCACAGGCGAGTACATAAAGGTCTGGTTCCATTTGGGCTCTAACGATTTCTTTACCGTTTTTGTTCTTCTTTTGCTTTTGTCACTGGAGGAACAATAATTCAAACTGTTTTTATTTACCACCAAGGTAAGGAACCATGAGGTAGTCAGCACCACAAGTCCAACAGGAAAAGGAAAAATAGAAAAGTTAAGTTCAGACACTGCGTTCAGCCGGGTTCCTTTCACAGCAGTGTCAACAGGGCATTCAAAGAGTCCTGATTCCCCTCCCCAAGCAGAGATAGGTAATAAAACAAAAACACCCAGTACTATCCTTTTGAAATAATCAAAATAAAGTGTTATGCGAAAAATTACAATAACAATGAAAATGTCCATTTACTATAATGTGGATTCCAAATTTTAATTGGAAAATTATCCTAAAAATATACAGCTGGAATTTAGATAATAATCATAAAAATTACAAGTAGTACAAGCAAATATAATTAGCAATGCACAATATCAGGATCTATGGACTCATAAGACTACTCAGCCCTGTATTCGTATCATTGAAGGTCTCGTTTCCCTACTGCTGAAACTGAAACATTCCAATTCGGAATGTTCCTTAAAGGGTAGGAGCAAGTGTAGTACTGTGGCGACAGATGTTCTCTACTACAGTATGGTCCCGGGTCCCGGAAACTCTCAGTAAGTATTGTATGCTTTTGTCTTTAGGAAGAAGATCATGATAAAAGAAATGCATGGCTTGACAATCTGGTTACCCTATTGAGTCAGTGAATCATGCCTGGAGATAAGCATCTGTCAAACACTTGTTTGTGTCTATGGTCAGAATCTGCCCTGGTGTTGTCACATCACAGTGAATGCGTCTACGCTTACCTTCTGTCGGGGAGGAAGTAGATTTTTACGTAGGGGTTCCGTGGCCGCCCATCTTCCCGCGACGGCAGGTCTTTTGCTCCCAGTATCGTTACGATTAGCTGGTGACCCACTTTGTCGTACCAGAGTTTCACCTGCAGAGAAAATTGCTGGATTTGGCTACTGTCCCAGGGAGGTTGTTGTCTTTCTGTCACTCTTTTTGTGTGTCTGTCTGTCTGTCAGCCAGTCAGTCACATTGCAGGCTTAGCAGAGCTTCTTAAAAATGTTCAGGTTAATAAAAATGGAGAGCAGTGATATTACTATCTATACTGTATTTTAATACATTTTTATAAAATAGCAATCCAATATTGTTTTGGAATTCCAAAAGGTGTCCTCAGGTGACAGACTAAGCCTTGAGTGGGTCTATGCTGGGGATTCTATTTCGCTTGACATTGTCTCCCAATCCACACTGGGGGTCCTACCTGGAACGGCTCAACTTGGCACAGCACAGACCCGACCCAACAGTGCCTACCCACTAAGTGCCCGCTCCACTGTCCCCAAACTGTCTAACTGGCCCAGGGTAAGATGTGAAGGGGCATAAAGTCACCCTTCCAAAACAGAGCCTAATATTTTTTTTTTTTTTACAGAGAGTTTCAGAGCCCATTGTTCCAGTTAACAAATATGAGCGGAGTCTTTAAAGATGTAAAATTAACATTGGCAAGCTACCAAAATGTGTGTCCTGTGTAAATTTTCACTCAAACAAAAAAGCTATGAAAGTCTTAATTGCTACAGCTAAAGTGGAATCTAAACACAGTCTAGGACTAAAACAAAGTAGCAGCTATAAGAATAGTTTAATGTATTTAATGCTGTCATTTATGCTATTACAATGGCTATTTAGGCTGTTCACATTTATCTGTGGAAAGTATGGGCAAAACTAGGGGTTTCTTAGAAGTCTGACGCTTAACTGGTCGAATAAGAACAGGTTCTATGACATGGAAAGACCTTCTAAGTTGTTGCCCATACTTGCTTACATCTCAAGGGGAGGAGGGGAGGTCTAATAAGCTATGCTAGAGTAGTAGCTCTAAAGATGTCCGGTTCTCAAAGCATGCAGCGTCAAAGCAAATGAAAGCATTCGATGCAAACTAGATCAAGCCGGTGATCTCTGGATTCCGCAAGCTAAAGGGTGGTTTGGGTCAAACAAATTGTACCCCGGCTCTTATATAATCACCATTGATGGGCCTGGCGCTTTCCGGTGTTTTGCTTCCATCGCTTTCACAGTCAATATAGAAGTATTTTATTCGATTCGAAATTTGGTACGCACAAACTGCAGAAGGAATTTCACAACGATGCTGCCAGGCACAATACAAATGCAAATCCGAGCACTGATTCAGAAGAGGATAGCAGAAAAAAAGTGTTTCTTCAAATAATCCATATTCTTATTTGTTTTTCTTATTCTATCTTAAAATGGCGATGCGAGCACGTTTTATAAAATCTGAAATGGTAACGGAAGCGACGGAATACACTTCGCTGATAAACATTACAACTGAAGCGCGCTCCCCTGTGTGTGAAGCATTCTCCAGCTTGGGTTCCAAAGATTTTAACGGTTGAACAATTTCCAAAGAGGTTTTGAGCGAGACGTTGTAAGTAAGACAGGAACGTCATGACTTCCGCGGCTCGGCGCTTGCATCTCCCTGTCCCCACTCCACCGTGCGTTTTTGGAAGAAGGAAAGGGGCAGACAAATTCGACATTCTGAAAGAGTCAGACGAGGACGCGGATAGACAGGATTCCGCAGAGTTCGCTGTGAAACAGAAGGGCATGGCGCAGCCGGATCTGGGTCCATGCACCCTCTCGGAGTTCAGTGAGGGTACAATTTGCTTATCTATATTCTCAACAACCTTCTCTGTACTTAATTGGAAAATGCACTAATCTCTTCTCAAACAAGACACAGCTAACTTTACATAACTTTTTTTGTAACATGAAACTTGAAATCCTTGAGTCTAAATCAGCAGCTAAATAATATGTATGTTTGGAAGTCCTGCATATTATTTTTATAGTTTGCATTGCGTACTATTTCTTTAAGGACAGTCTTACAGTGCACAACCCAGCAGGAGTTTGATAACCAGAGAACCATTCAATAGCACTTAAGACATTAGGGTCTATTTAAAGCATGAGCAATGCCCACTAAAATGTGAAACTTAATCTAACACGACTCATGGAGTTCAAGTGTCTGCTTTCTAAAAACAGTCAATATGTTACTGGACGATACCTTGAGGAGATAAGATTAAGCCAAAGCCATTTTAAACAAAACAATGTCTATGCAAAGATGTTTTACTTTACATGGAAAAGCATCAAACATATTTATCCCAGAAAAAAAATAAATGACATAGTATTAAAACATTTAAAGAGACTTTATCCTCCAAAGCAATGTTTTCACCAAAATGCTGAGCCAATTTCAATCACTATGTTTATTTGTTCGCATGCAAATGATGCTGGCTTTTTGGAGATTATCCAGCTATACCAGGATGTCTCTTTAAACAGTTTTATTTAGGTTGGTTAGTCATGCAGGCAGTTCCAGGCTCCTGGCAAGATGGCACATATATGTTTAAAAAATAATGGTAATCATTATAATGAGAATGGGAATAATAATGACAATAGCAATAATAATATTGATAATAATAAAAATGGCAAGAAAGAAAGCATTGAACCTTGTGAACAAACCCAAAGGCAAATCAGATTGAATTGCTGCCATTTCCCTGCTGTGCATTTTCCAAAAAAAGAAAAAGAAAATTGCAGCAAAAAAGAAGGAAGGAGAGCAAAATAAGGAAAACCAAAGAGAGAAGAGTCTGTCCATCAGACAGGGACTGTTACCTGAACCCTAGGGACAAAAGGCGCAGTTCTTCTACTTAGGCTTTGGCTCTGGGTAAGCAAAATTAAACGACAAAGAAAACAAAATGCAATAAAACAAAAACCAAAAGTGACAAAAAACACACTCAAAAACCACACAAACACACAAAACCAGTCTACAGAGGAGATTTAGTCTAATGGCACCCTTTAAAAAAAACTACCCCCTTTTGATTCTCAATCCAAAGTTACGTACAGTGCACATGTCAGTTTCCCTGGATACGAGATTCTGCTGCATGCCTAAATGTGCAGTTAAGATGAACATGCTCAATTCAATTCAAATTTGTCAGTTTGTAAACTGCTGTCAATTCTATTTCCTGCATTTCAAAGGGTACAGCTAACTGTATGTAATGTATTGACTTCCTTTGAAATGACAGTTATTTATGGCGTAATTATATATTCCCTTTTCCTCTGACATTCTCCTCTTTCATTCGGCATCACACTGGTGTCATTTCATTTCTCCCAGTTTGTACATGTATGAAATCACCACAGCTAATAATAATGCTCTAGTAAGCTCTATATTTTTTGGGTTTATTTTCCAGTTAAGTTAGATAAGTTATAGTATATAAAGAGAATGCAGAATGTCAGAACGTTAGCATAGCATTTCTCTCTCAATGCGGAGATGTCCAACCATCAATGCCTCAGCATTCCCCGCAGTATTTTAACATCGACATCAAGGTGACAGCAGCGTCAAGAGCGAGGAAACATGCGAACGCAGAAAACTTAGACTAAATCTCCCCCTGTATTAAACAAAATGATAAATAGAACGGCAAAAACATCAAAGCTTCCCTCCGCTAAATGTACAGACGCATCCTATGATAAAATCGAGCAGCCTTCTGAGCTCCACCGAGAGACAAATTAACACCTTCCCTCCCACAAAAAAACACATCTGTGCTCCGTCACAGCACATCAAAAACCAATATTACTGATTGTTTCTTGTTCATTGTACTTTTTAAATAAATGATTCATTTCACCGAGCAAATCAATAGTTTTTTTATTATTATCGTCAAATTCTAAGAACTCTAAGCAGTAGTAAAAATAAGGCCTTTAAAAATTATACTCAAATGCTTATGTTTTTTTTTTAAGCATCCCTTGGATTCACATTTAATTCACTCCATGTTTGCCACATAGCATATTTACTTCACGCAACGAATTACATGGAATCTCAAGGTAATATGATCCTGTGCAGAGTTGGGCTGGGTCCAACAGAGCAGGCCTTGCAACGCGGATGGATTCCAAGGCCTTATCTCCTGGTCATGTCAGCACTGTTCTGCTTTCAAATGTTTGCCAATCTTGTAACAAGCTTGAAAACTGAGGACAACACTTTCCACTAGGGTCCTTGTCAAATCAGGATGTAGTATTCTGTGATGAAGGCCTGGGGGACCTCTATTTCATAGAAAAACCTCTATTTTATTAATGTGGGGATTATTGGGGGGTGGGGAGAAGTACTGTTTTAAATACCATTATAACAGTTAAATTTGAATGTTATGATGTTGTATTTTTGGAAGAGAGGGGTTTTTATTGTAAGGGTATTTTATTATAGGCCTACCAAAGAAATGCTTCAGATTTAATTCTATATTAAATTTTTTATTGGGAGGCAATGTTTATATCATTGTCTAAACATCAAGTAAAACATTATTTAAAATGTCTCAATGAAAATATTGGAATAAAGACAGACCAGCAGCTTCCTTTTTGTAGTTTAGACCTTTGGTAAAGTTGATTTAAAAAACTCTACGACTGATAGTGACGCTGAAAAAACTGATCTGCCCATCACCCAACTCATGCATATTGCTTGATCACACAGTAGATTAAGGCGATGTGCCTCCAAGAACAGAGAAATGCATTGTGGGTACATACTGAGAGCTGTCCGGACAGGTACTGGGGGGCATCCCGTAGCAGGCCTGGACTCATGGGGGATGTGACAGAGATAGAGGGGCGCTCCATCTTCTGGGACTCAAAGGAGCTTGAACCTGAACGATAAAGATTTCTAAGTTCTCTTTCTGATGTCTCCTCGGCAAATTCCAACAGAAATGACTGCAAGTAAGTCAACAAAATACAAGAAATAATAAAAAGGTAAACGGTGCAGCACCCTATATGGAGGTAACAATCAGTGTTTTGTTTTTTTTTCATACACATGCAAGCACACACACACACACACACACACACAAACACTCACACACACACACTGTATGTATACTGGTCAATCAAACCACATGTAAACGTGAGTAAATACGACACTAACTTGACTCCAGTTGTGCATGTGTGCTGTCGGGTATCCTGGGAATGTCTCTGAAAATGAGAAGGGGAAGAGAGATCAATTCGCAGCTCATGCACAATGCACTGTGCTTTAACGACCCTAAGCAGCACATTCATCTTATTCCCTTAGCAGCTCTCTCTAAAATACAAAGCAGGTCAAATATGTACATTGACAAAACGGGATTTATGGTTTTCAGGGAATCGCCCGGTTCAGAAACAATTCATATTCCACCGCAGAATCTTTCTGGCGGCGACAGGACGCCTTTTAATTTCATTGCTGCCAGCTGTGAGCCGTGTACCTGATGGTGGGGGGCATGTAGTTCTTCCCTCACAAAACAGGGGAACTTGCTAAACCAGCAAGGGAGCTTTGTGAAAACGAATCCAAGCAAACCTGCTAGTTATGGCTGAATTCATCCTCATATTCCTTCAGAACATTTTTTCACTGTGTATACCCTCTCCTTCCTTAAATTGCCTCCTTCTACCCTAAAGGTCAAAACCCCCAAAATTGGGCCTGGATTCAATCAAGAGTTTCTTTGGCTGGCAAACAAGCACAAATGATGTTTGTCAAGAGTTTGGCATGTTAACTTTTGTAATGGCTGAACTTAACAAGCTGTGTTATGGAAGAAAAACATTTTTTTATTGGGAGTCAAAGTATAAGGGTGAAAGTCGATTTAATCCAAACTATTGTGTTTGTAAAGGGGGCATTCCGCTAGTGATCACGTGACTGAGCAACTTACCCAATAGGACGCGAGACCACCAGCTCCACTTGGGGCTCGGGTTTGGACTCCAGAATGATATTGTAAACTTCTTTGAATGTGGCTCCTTGCAAAAGCCTCCCGTTCCACTCCAGGACCTGATCGCCTTTGGAGGACAAGAGATTTTCATCAAACATTCATCAAGACTTAAAGAGGATTAAGCTAATTTCACACACATACTGTATGCATGTATAGTATACTTGTGGTGTGGGGATGGCTGGTTTAAGCAGCCACACCTGCCCTGGGTCAAGTTAATTAGACCTGGCCAATTGGATAATTGGTTAAGAATTAGAGAATTGGCCAGGCTAATTGGACCCAGGAACAGGAGTGGCTGCACCTGTGCGTAATGAGGTAATCACTGCGCACAGGTTAAATCTGCCATCCCCACACCACAATACTGTCTGCAATAAATTGTCTGATCACCAAGAAATTAGGTTTTAAAGAATCATTTTCAACAACTTAAGTACCCACAAATAACCTGAAAAATCCCCCTAAATACAAGGAAACTAGGGGAAGACCCTTTAAATATTTTAAGCATACTCTATATACAGTAGGATACAGAGTGTGGACTATGGAATTTTCTCCACAACAGCTCAACGGGGGAAGGTTACGAACAGAACTAAAGAAAAAATTTGTCTGGAACTGAATGTTTAAAGTGAACAGAGCAGACCAGACAAAAACCTATTTCAGCTGCAGTACACGCATTTGAACGACCAAGAAAAAAACATTTTCTTTTTGGAAATAAAACTTTTTTTTGTTACCATACACAGGACATTTCCGAATGCTTGTTTAAGATGCGGAAAGCTCCAACATATCAGCGCAACCAAACTAGGTTAACGCAGCCTAACGTGTGAAAAACAGGCCTATGGCAGAAGCATCTCATTTGAAAGTGTGTCTTTGAATCGGAGCTCAGGCCTTACCTGGTCGGAGGTGTCCAACAGTATCTGCTAGACTCCCTTTCTTCACTTTCGTGATGAAAGCACAAAGTCTACCAGATTCTGTCATTTTCCCTCCAACCACCTGTTGAAACAAACAGTATGAACACACAGAGTAGACAATAGTCTTTATGATGCAATACTAAAGCAAATGGGTATCTGTTTGCAGATTTAATCTACATAAAATTCCGCTTATGAGACCCTGATGGCACCCCGATTTTCCCTTTCTTTTCCAACTGGGTTTTAAACCAGTGACATGCTGCTCCATTGGTCAATGTTCCACCATGTACAGCCCACAATATTAAAACATGGCTGTGAAAACTGTTAGGATCGGGGGATCAATTAAGAGCCGTAATCCCTGGCAGACCTGTAAACCACTCCTGGTTGTCGTGACGGACTTCATCCGCAGCTCCCCGTGCTGCTGCAACACGGAGGCCGACAGACAGCTGGAAATCTGCGGGCTGATTTCCCTGCGCGAGCATCATTAAAACATAAACTCCGGTGAACGGTGGCTGCGGAAAGCCTCCTAAATAAAACGGGCTTACATAACAGCTAACTAAGAGTAAAAACGAGATGGGAGGGGAGGGCCGTTTCTGAAGCTCCAGCCAGCTGCTGCAGAGCACGGGGAGACGCTCACAGAAGCAGCGGCCAGACGCAAACACGCCAGCTCAGGAAGCTCATTCAATCAGTAACGATTTTCCCATCTCCTCTCTCGCCGCGCTCCGTCTCTCCACCCGACCGCTCCTGGCGGGATCAGCTGTAACAGCCTCGGGCCCCTGAGGGCCCCCGGGGGCCCGGCGTCACTGAGGGGGTCAATGATCCAGGAGCCTAATCTCGAACCTTCGCTACTTATTCAGTCCTGTCACCTTTTTAAGTCAGGATGGTTGTCATTTCATATGCATCATATTTGATGGTTGAGCACGTAGAGAATGTCACAGACACATGATAATGACTTGCTGATACTGATAATGGCTTGCTCTTACTGTTTCTATTTCCAGAAAAACAGATCCTTTGCCAAACAGGTCACTGAGTGCTGTGGTATTCGGCGTGGTGCACACCAACAAATGAAAAACAAGCTGAGACCAACCTGATAAAATGCATACAGACTGAACAAGATCGCAAAGTGCATTTGGATACACATCTCTCCTGTTTCTTCAAGAGGTCAATGAGAAAAGCGTGCAAACCGCAGTAGGAAAACAAATGTGAATATGGAGCAAAAACAAGCCACTCTGGAAATAGAAACATTCTGGATGGGTATTCGCCTGGACGTCTTATTTTGTGCATGTACCGCGTAATACTTGTAACATGTTTTATCAAATGAAAGAGCAGCATCTTTTCTTTGAAGAACTGCTGGCAATTAAGCGGGTTCACCTGCAGGTCAGTGTTCACACGCGGTCACGTGACCGAGGTTTCTGCAGCAGTGACACACACGCGCTGGCACGGCATCACAGCTACGCCCCCACTGAATAACGGCAGATACAGTACGCATCACCGGGGACTTGCGTAATGACAGGGCGAAGATCACTAGGAATCGCTTACAATTTTCAGGGATTTAACTGTGCCTTTTTACATTTGTGTAAGGTGAACATCCTGAAAACCAAATGTTACAATTCCTAATAAATTGTTTTATTTGTCTTCATAATGCATTTCTGTGAGCATACATTAAAAAATATGCTTCGGCTCTGAGAATGAGGGCTATGGTAAGTCCACCCCTTTGACCCTCAATGGACAGGACGGAAGCAACCATTTGCATTTTGAAGTGTGGAATGTACAGCAAGGTTATCCTGAGCTCAAACACTGAACTGTTCAATGATATGCTATTAATCATCAATTACTGTGCGACGCATGTGTATAATCATATTAATAATATAATAATCCATAAATAATGTCTCTATCAGTATGCTAGCTGGCTATAGCATCATTGTAACAATTATGCCATGAGTTGGCAGTGATGTCATCAAAGCAGCTCCAGCTTATCATTTATATGAGCTCCAGTTTTCAGCAAATGAAGCCTCTCTTCTAGGAGGTGTCTAAGTGAGTGTACTTGCAGATCTGTGGTGAATAAAGATTTGAGACATAAGCTCTGCAAGGTGCGTCTGCCATATCTGGGTCAAGTACTTTAACACTTTAGACACTGGTGAAAATTTCTGCGTATCCCCAAGAATGAAAAAAGACAGACTCAAACGAAGGAAGACTGTGACCTGAATATCGGCGAATAGGAATAAACGAAAACACACATATTTTTTTATACGTGCACAAAATGGCTGCTGCGATCGGCGCAGAGGGCGCAGAGGGGGACGCGCGCGCCCCGGCGCTCACCTTCAGTCCCAGCAGAGCGCCCGAGTCGCGGGGCACGGTTCCGTCCTTCATCCGCTTGTTCAGCAGAATCCGCCCTATCAGGCGATCCCCGTCTTTGGACGGCTGCCACGTCACGGGGTGCTGCGAGGTCAAAAGCAACGACACGCCTCGTGTTTTACAAAACGGAGACTCGGCACTGTGCACTTTACAAAAAGAAAGGCAACAAAATCATGGGGGCTGGGGTGGGGAGGGGGGAGGGGAGGGGAGGGGCAGGGCGGGAGTCTATTTAATTTCCTTTCCCTGTATTGAAATATGGTGTGATTACACAAACTCTTCAAACATACTCCTTTTCGTGTTAACTGTTACCACATGAGTTATTGCTGAGCCATATTGGCCATAATGTTCTTAGATATATCTGATATCAAAGTGTGATGCTTCCAGGGCATAGATAACCTTTTAAATCACATACCCCATTATCATAGCCTACTGATCATTTTCTCCACTTTATGATACCTGGCACATCCTTCATACATGCAAATTGTACCTCTAATTAATAAATGAAACATTTTATATAATTGCTGTCAAAATGTATTATTACATCAAATTAATGCTCTTCTAAAGGGATTCCTGGATGGCAGAAAGGTTCTGAAATGAAATAATGAAATAATGTTTCCTTGCTCCAAACTGTACTGGCTCATTAATCTAAACTTACATATTCAAGTTTATGTCTGTTCAAATAGGCTGTGCATGACATCACAGCAGCCAGCATTTGTCCGTAACTTTGAATAATAATTAAATGCAAATTTCAGTTTTTTTGTCTCATAGATACAATTTGCTGAGTTCAGCCATCACCAAAATTTCATTTGTAAGCCAAAGTAAAGGAATGTTGATTGAATCCTTGTCACTGTTTCTAGCAGAATAAAACTTTGAACATAAAACTAATGAGACTTGTATAGTCCAGGCTCTGCTAGCATGCTGCTGAGAACAGTGGCCTGAATTCAATCAAAATTTGTCCGACTGCGCGAGTCAAACAGCAGCATCCACTGTGAACCCGGGCAGCGGTGTGAGCGCTTTTCCGGAACGTGCCGCCAGCCGTGGCTTCCGTGTGCCGTGCGGCCCTCCGGCTGAGCCGCACGTTCGCTGAGCTGAGCTGAGCTGAGCTGGACTGCGGCCCGCGGGTCTGCTGCAGGAGCCACTGGCGCTCGAGGAGACGAGGACCCGCCAGCCTACCGCAACCCTCCCTCCCTGTTTGACGGTACAATCGAAAACGAGCCACCCGGCAGGGCTGCTGCCCGCAGTCTAGGAAACACTACCAAACAGTTCTGTCAAATTGTGAAATGCTTCCGGTCACCAGAGAATGCACTTAGAAGAGCATGGATTTATTCATATAGAATCATTTAGCGCAGATGTAATGACTGGAGCTTGCAGTGTACAGGTTTAATGAGAGTCTTAAAGTGGATAAGGAGGATAGGCATATGAAACAATGGAATTAAATCATCATTAGGCATTGATAATAGGAGTAACTTATATAAGCCCTTAAAGAACGCTATATAGTAATTTTTACTTTCATACTAGTGACAGAAAAAGTACCTGGCATGTAGATTTATTGTTAGTTTCTGTGATTTTTATGTGCCTGTGAGTGTGTAGTGTGTATGTGTGCACCTGTGGGTTCATACTGTGTGTGTGCGTGTGTGTGTGTGTGTGTGTGTGTGTGTGTGCACTGCGCTACAGGACAGCATATGTGTCCACTTTTATGTTTCTGAAGGAGGAAATACTAGATGTAGAAATGCAGATCTGTTTGTATGACACATGTTGTTCAGTAGTCAATGCAGTGCTAAACTGTATTTAAAGATCTAGCTTTGTCTACCTGAGACATTCTGATTCACTGATGACTTCAGATTCTAAATGAGCGTGTACATGGGGGTTTGGGTCGAGGGGCAAGGTAGAGTCGGTTAACGAACTGAAGAAACACATGTTAGCGCTAGAAAACATTTTGAACACCGTTCTGTATCTTGGCTTGCTGTATTGCCCCATGTCAGCACTATCTTCATTCGTATTGAACCAACAGAATTTCTTTTCTTGAGTAATAGGAATATGCTATCGATTTGGGAAAAAAATGTGCAAAAAAGCCGCAACTGAGTTTAAATAATCAAATTGGAATTTATTTATTTATTTTTTTAAACCGGGTCCAGAGTTTGTGTGACCATGACAACGTGTAAGGCAGAGGGCGAGGGGGCATGCGACCCAGGTCATGCAGGGGTCAAGCAGGCAGACGACAGCTCTCCTAAACCTCCCCTAAAAACTCACCTCCACACACACAGCGTGGCACATTCACGAGGACTAATGACAAGCAGATGGGGGGGGTTGGGTTGGGAGGTGTGGGGTGGGGTGGGCTGGGGTCGTTGGGGGTGGGGGTGGGGGGGGGGCACAATAAACAAAACAAACAAAACCAGTGCAAAAAGGAGGCCGAAAACAAAAAAAACGGGACAGACAGCACAAAAAAAGGCAACGGAAAAAGTAAAAAAAAAAAAAAAAATGAACTCACAAACATGACAGTGGAAGGGAAAAAGAAAAACATAACTTTGTCTGTGCAAAACAAATCCAGTCTCTCCCCCCCGCGTTAAGTGTGCTTTGTTTTGATTCTGCTTTCTCCACGCAGAGGGCCGCTGGGAAAGTCATGGTTTAAATAGGAGGAGGGTGTGGGAGAGGGTTTCAGAACAGTGAAGGAGCGTTGGCCCGGGTGAGTAACGTCCCTGCAGTACTCAACACGTCCACCATGTCGCAACAACACAAAAATACTAAGAGGCTAACATGCAGTCGAGAGGACCCAGCCTTCCCGTGTACCACCACAAACACAAATTGAATTTCTTTTGCTTTTCTTTTTTTTGTATTTTGTCCTTTTTTAAAAAATATATATATTTATTTTTCAAAAAAATTTTGGGCTTTTTTGAATAAATTGCTGCCAGAAAGCAAACAGCAAAGCAAGCAAGAGGTCTTCCCCACGTTCACTTTTCGACAGCATACCGTAGGATGCTGCCGAATTTATTTGTGAAATCATTTTAAAAATAATAATAATAATAATAATAATAATAATAATAATAATAATAAAGACGAAGCTCAAAAATAAACAACAGTAACAAATAAATAAACTTCTCACCTATATTTAAAATTAGTGACAGAGCAAACAAAGACCAAATGAGTAGGTAAATAAATGAAAACATAACAACAAAAGAATTAAAGATGCAGGCTAGATATTCTCAGTACCTTCTCGCTATGGCTAAGCTCCTCGTTTAGCGTAGTGCTACTGCACGTATCAACGCCAGAGTCTTTAACTTGGGGCTCGCACCACTCCAAGTCCTCTTCGAACGAATCGCCCCCAAAGCGCACCGTTTTCGTTTGCCTCTCAGAAAAGGCGTAAGTTGAGTCCGACAAAAACGCCCGCGCAATAGCTTTTCTTTTTCCCCTTTGACTGTCCCCTACAGGCGTGGGATAAAAAAAGAAAGAAAAAAGAAAACATGCAGAGGTGTAAATAAAATGGAGGAGACGTGGAATGACATAAAGGACTCTGAAAGGGCAGGGCTCCGCATGTCTCACCAAAGACATTGGGGAGGCCTCGCTGCTATGCCAAGACGTATGGTCCCACCAGTTCCCCTCCATATCTCCTGCGGGAGGCGGCCACAACAAGAGAGGACAGTGGAGGAAGAGGTGAGGACAGGACAGACCCGCCGGATACCGGCAAGCGGACGTGGACGGACACACATGCACACACAAACCCACACGCACAAAACTCACAGGTACATTCACACACACACACACACAAACTTACACGCACTTTCACAGGTACATTCACACATGCACAAACTCACAGGTAAATTCACACTCACACAAACCCACAGGTATATTGGCATACACAAGCTCACAGGCACATAAGCAAACACAAACTCACAGGTACATTCACATTGACACAAACTCATAGGTACATTTACAGACACACAAACTCACAGGTACGTTCATACTCACACAAATTCACAGGTACATTCATACACACACAAACTCACAGGTACACTCACACTCACACAAACTCACAGGTACGTCCATACTCACACAAACTTGCAGGTTACATTCACACACACACAAACTCACAGGCACATTCTCACACAGACATACACCCTCTAATTCAGACAGATTCCACCACGAAGACAACACCTGAAGAGGTAACGAAGATCAATTTTGTCACCAACATCTGAATGAACACACACACACGGCCATGTATACAAACCTACACTCATACACACCAAAGACGTACATTCGCACACAGGTTGTGGCACAGGGACTAGATACAAAGAGGTACCCGTCTCAGTTTTATTACTGACACGTATGTGTACACACTCTTAAATAAAAATGCATGAACTCACACACACACAGAGTAGCACACATTTACAGGTTACAGTACACAGACAAGAAACAAAGAGGTGCCCAACCATAAAGGGTGAAACGATTTTAACCACGATTTTTTAAAATCGACAACTGGGGGGTAGAGTGAACGGGAAAGGAAACTATCATGTCCCATTGCTGTAGGGACATTGTAAGAGACATGTCCATCAGACAGTCGGAGGCATGGTGCTGAGACAACCTGTAGCAACAATAAGTAAACATGAACAAAGGTAAACAAGAGTAAATGGATCTTTAAAAGGATCTGGAAGTTCCTGTGGAAATGAAGGTGAAGATTGACCGCTATGTAACAATATTCCCACTGTTGGTCGTCCTCTTCCCTAAAAACAAACCAATCCTTCTTTGAGCCATTCTGTCTGCAAAAACGGGAATCCACTCTGTTCTTCAAACTCAGCTTCGCAGCTCAAGTGGACTTGAACAAGGTGAGCACACCTACAGCACAGCGGCTGGGAGCAGCAGTTTCAGGTGCGCTGCCAAAACACCCCTATCACATGACAAAGGTAGCCCCAAGCACTCGCATCACATGACATGAATGGGATTATGGCTTTGTGTATATTTATTTTGCCGGTTTCAATGGGGGAAGGGTCTCCTATGCTTTAACTCTCCTTATGCTAGGAAGGCTTCTACTGCAGAGTGTTGGCCTTGAAGCAGCAGGATATGTTGAATTAGATATGTACACACACCAGGCACATTTAAGTAATTCAGAGCAGGCTTAAACGTATCCCCTCTGCTTTTGGTAGAATCCACCTGGCCAGAGGTTCGCTTTCTCGGTCCTAACCTTAATCCACAGGCCCGGGAGCCCGAGATGCTAAAACAACATTAGCATGGTCCTTATCTTATCAGCTTGTATCAGGAGAAAGCCGGGACCCGTGTGGTAATATGTTTAACAGAGGGCCAAACTGTCCCCGCCGCTGCAGCCTTATCTAGCCTCCATCTTAAGTGCGGCGGGGGGAGGGGCTTTTTTAAGATCGCTGTTTAAGACCGCGCGCGGCACCGTCGCACGCGGTCTGCAGGAACGCCAGGCGAAGTGGTTGGCAGTGAAGTGTTCGCCCATGAGCCATGTAGCCTTCCGCAGTAAAAGGCCTAAGAGCAGCCAGCAGGGACTTTTTACAGGGGAAAAAAAGCGATAGAAAAATAGAGCAGAGTGAATGAGACTGAAGAGAGAGAGCGGAAGAGAGAGCAGAGCGCACGAGAGAGAGACCGGAGAGAAAGTGAGAAGAGTGCACGAGAGGGCGATTGAGGGAGAGACAGAACGAGAGAGAGAGAGAGGGACCAGAGAGAGTGAGAGCGAGAGGAGTTGAACGGCGTGTAGACGGAAAGCAAGGGAAGTTGAGGTGGAAAGAGAGAGAGGCAGACCATAGCGAGAGAGACCAGAGCGAGAGAGTGCAGAGTGTGTAGACTGTGAACGCAAGCGAAGCTGAGGGGGGGAGGGAGAGAGAGAGGGAGAGAGAGAGAGAGAGCGAGAGAGAGAGCGAGAGAGAGAGAGGGAGAGAGACAGAGAGAGAGAGAGAGAGAGAGAGAGAGGGAGAGAGAGAGAGGGAGAGAGAGAGAGAGAGAGGGAGAGAGACAGAGAGAGAGAGAGAGAGAGAGAGAGAGAGAGAGGGAGAGAGAGAGAGAGAGAGAGTGAGTTCATTCTCCTCAGCAGTGCAGTCCATAAAGCAGCACCCTCTCTGTGGCCGGAGGGAGGGATCGATAGAGGCCGGGTCCCTGAGTGAAATCCTGACCTGCCTGCTGTAAACACCGGGCCCAGGAGCTGCTGCGCCTCAGACTCCGGGGAGGAGCCCGGTGCCTGTTTATCAGCACTGCTCATACTCCAGCAGCAGATATACTGAACCAGCTTCCGCAATCATACCTGGACAGGTTACACATGTGAACAACATGCAGACTGAACATAGACAGAAGAGTGTAAGAAAAGTTTTTCACTTAAAGCTGTATCTGTATGAAATCAGCAGAGCCGATGCATGTATTCCATCCTCATACATTAACAGGAAGCACAATCTTTTCTCAGCATTCCAAGGGTTTACTAGGGTCAGAGCTTGCACACACTTTCTGTGGGACGACGTCAAAGTCACCCACAGGGCACTTCTCTGGATGGTGGCCACTAAGTAGGAGGGAATGGGCACTGATAGTAATGTATCTGGTATAATTTACCTAGGGACTGGACCTTAGAACCCCTGAGGGAGGTTTGGAAACAATTTAAAACTGGCTATCCGAACATTCCAGAGTGTTCTAGAAACCGCGTCAGCTTAGCTGTAATCTTATTGCTTTGTATGTTAGCGATGGTTTTAGCGTGGCGATAAAGCCAGTGACAATACAATAACTCTGTTTATGTGATTCACACCTGTGTCTATAACACTTTCGCAAACACCCTTCATTCAATTCCTCCCAAGTTTCTATGACATGAATTGAAAGAATCTCCTCCATTCAATCAACATTTTTCTTTGACTTGAAATTAAATGGGGGCAAAATCCACCCCCAATAATACAGAGTGATTATGAGTAAAATTTCATATAATAAAGATGGGGATTTCATGATGCGATTGGGATGTACTGATCATGAGTCTGAAGTATTTTCCCCTCAGAATTCACCAGAATTGATAAATTCACGGCTGTTCATTTAAAACATTCCATGAGGAGCTCCTGGACCCCTTCCTTCCCTACAGTGTTGCAGTCTATGCAATTCAACCCCCCCCCCCCCCCAATATTTAAACTAAAGTTCTAAAGTTATGCCCTTTATGTTCCAGACCCTGCCCCCCTCCTCCTTGTACTGCCGGGATGAGAGGGAGCACGGGCCTTGTAATAATGGGCTTACCTTTGCTCCTGTAAGCCGGCTCTGACACCCCTCCCCCCAGCGCCCCCGGCTCAACCCCCGCATCGTCACGGCGCAGGCTGCTTCTGCGCCCGCCCGTCCGCCCTGATCCCCAAACCGCGGATCAGCACGCCGCCGCGCGCGCGCTCGCGCCTGAGCGCCCCGCCGCTCCCCCGATTCATCAGCACCGCCAGACCAGCCGCTGCTTGACGCCGCGGTAACACAGGCCTGCCGTGCCCAGCCCCAGGGGCGCTGCCAGAGACATTGGGCCCCATGAGAAGATCTCACATTGGGCCCCACCACCAGTTATTCCGACAACTGATGAATAAAAAGTTTTAAACCTATGTGCAAATATATTTTTCGAGGACCCCTGTCGGCCAGGGCCCTCGGAATCGTCCTGATGGCCCCCCCATCCCCCGCCACCACTGCTGTCCACCACTTTGACCTCCTTGATCTCTGGAGCCAAGCAATCGTTCACATTTCTTTAGCTTTTAAAAAAACAGCTATCTATAATAATCATACTTTTTCCATGTATGAAAGCCGGTATCCATATCTGTCAACCTGGAAACTACCAGTGACACCATGTGTAGTCACGGCTCTGGTGCGAAGTGCACAGAAGAGATGTTGAGCGGCGTACCCGCTGTGTTCAGGCGCATTCGAGGCGTTCGGCTGCGCTAAAGAAGGCGTAACTTCTCGACTCTGGGAGAGCAGATAAAAGGCTTGAAGCGAAGGTGAAGGCACCCCCTCCCCCCCTCTCCCCCGCTAGTGATGGCTTTAAATTGGACCCGGTGTAGAGGAGAGGAGCTAGGCTAACCTATAAGTCACAGGCAACACTGAAAAATGCAGGTGCTCCACGACCCCCACCCCGCCCCCACCCCACCCCCACCCCACCGCACCACACCCCCCCACCCCCTTCTCGCGGTGTGATAAAGTGCGGGTCCGCGCGAGGCCCAGAAACCGGGAAATCGCGGGCCCTAGCATTGAACTGACATTGCAAAGTCGCAGCAATCGAACCCCCCCGGGGAGCGACATAAATCCCGCGCCTGCAGCCACTGCGGTCTGGGAAAAGGGCGGGAAAGGAGGAGAGAGAGAGAGAGAGAGAGAGAGACGAAGAACCTGAGACAGAGACGAAAAGAGAGGGAATTCTGCTAATAACGAATGTGTGCATAACACACGGCACAGGCGAGCCACTGCTAACGGCAGTAAAGCTCAAATTAAAATTACCTCAACAAAGCGGGAGCCAAAGAGGAAGAGGGAGCAGGAAAGAGAGAGGTGGGAGAAGAGGGAAAGTGCACGTAAAACCGAAAACGTACCGTTCGCACAGATAGCGCTGGTGTAAAGCTGACTTCATCTTATTAGCATTTGAGTTGACAAACAGAGGGAGAGGGAAAACAGGTGAGGGAGAGAGAGAGAGGAGAGAGAAGGAGAGAGGGGGAGAGAGAGAGAGAGTTTCCTCGGGTCAGTCCTACCTCAGCTCTTCCGAGTCTATTACAGTCCCCTTAAGCAGCGGCGAACGTGATTCGGCATTTAAGTGCGCCTTCGGCGAGGGTGACATTTTTGGAGGAGAACTCGCGCAGCGTCGCGGGGTTTTCCTCTAATGAATCTGAGCGAGGACGGGAGGACGGGAGGACCGTCCTCACCGCTGGGTTAAGAGGCTTAACCCACGCTGAGCTAATTAACGCAGTGACGGTGCGTGGAGCCGGAGGTGGGGCTGAGATCTTCCCCGGGAATGAGCGGCCCGCGGGTCCGGTCCTGGTGGGCCGGCTTAAATCTCGCCCCGTCCGTTAAGGGTCGTCCATATGCCCGTTAAGGCCTTGACGAGACGCGGCTCTCGTTTTTACACAGAAAGCGCAAACAGGATGGTTGTGTTGAATGGCGATAACGAGTTGCTATTTAGGTCGCTACGGGTAAAAAAATAAATAAATAAATAAAAACACTTTAGAGGTCCCCTTCAAGATCCCCTGCAAGCGCAGATGAGCCCAAGGTATTCTGGGTAAAGCCAGTTCTGGACGTTGACTATCGACGGATGCACAGAAACAAAATACATACCCTACTACTCTTTACAAAATAATAATAATAATAATAATAATAATAATAACAATAGAGCATGCCCTTGTGAACATAAAGGAGGGTAGTTTTGTAACAGACAGACTGAATCAGAATGGCGCAGGCGGTGTTTGCTCATAGCGCGGAGTGGCACCGCTCTCTCGGTACGTTTCCACGGCAGCGGTGCTCGCAGGCCCGGGTGCAGGTGAGGTCATCGAAAACGTCCTGCCTCTGCCCAAGGCCTGGGATCACGCGCCGTTTCTCCCGTCTCAAGCCCTTTCTGCGAACACGCCCGCGAGAGCGGGGCCTCAGAGCCTCATAAACAGCCGAGTTATTCAGCTCCAGAAAAAGCCCCCTGAATGGAACCAAACAAAAGACAGAACCGGGCAGGAGAAGAAATGGAGAGCAGAAAAATGCGAGGGAGAAAAGAGGAAGCGAGGAAAGTAATAGAGCCTGCAGGGTTGGGATCTCTCTCTCCCTCTCTATCATTCTCTCTTCCTCTCGTGCACTCTCTCTCTCCTTCTCCCTCATGCTTTCTCCCCCTCTCATGCTCGCACCTTCTCTGTTGCTCTCTCTCCTCCTCCCTCACTGTCTCTCCCACCTACCTCACTCTCTCCCCCTCTCCTTCGCTCTCTCTCCTCCTCCCTCACTGTCTCACCCCCTCTCCCTCACTCTCCCCCTCTCCTTCGCTCTCTCTCCTCCTCCCTCACTGTCTCTCCCACCTACCTCACTCTCTCCCCCTCTCCTTCGCTCTCTCTCCTCCTCCCTCACTGTCTCTCCCACCTACCTCACTCTCTCCCCCTCTCCTTCGCTCTCTCCTCCTCCCTCACTGTCTCTCCCACTTACCTCACTCTCTCTCTGTCTCCCTCGCTCTCTCTTTGGCAGTTTCTAGGTCATGTTTGTTTTGAGAAACCGTGAAGAACACGCAGGGATTCCTCCATGCTAATTTTCTGTAATTGCCAGGACTGAAGGGCACCTAGGGCTGTTTACACCAGTTCAATAAAAACAACAACCCTAAAAGTCTTCTTTAATGCACTGTCTGCATCATAATGCCAAACAGGAAATCAACAAAGCTAACCGGAGGTACGATAAGGTAAGCCACTCAGCAGCTCCACCCACTGGCTTGCCCACACAGGAAGATCAAGGCGCCATTTTTCATGATGGTTTCCTGATTGGGGATGAGACCAAATCAGGAGTAATTCAAACAATCGTGCGGTCACTAATTTATTGACTTGGATCACTTTTCAACCTCTTTTTAATAAACAAAAAATGACCCAACAAATAATTTCCACATATATACCATACAAGTTTTTTTTTTGTTTTTTTTAACTGGTTCATGAGCACAATGAGGTCAATACATTTATTTTTAACTGATTAACCAAAACAACTGATGACAAAATTAACGACAGGACCTTTCCCCACGCAAGCCTACGGAAGGCGATACTGTCTGAAACAGCACACGGGACACTATCAGTCACAGACACAAAATGACCTTGCTTTGCTGGCGATGTTTTGGTGTCAGATGTCATATTGGTTGATGGTTCTGATATGCCCTTCTACCGCGATCTCCTATAGGAAAATGTATGTTAAAGAGTGAACACAGAGCCACACAAAGGATCCACCTTCCTGAATCATTGACAAATATGGAGGCCTTCTATTGGTAGCTGCGGAACATTTTAGAAACGCCTGGAACATAAATACCAAACAGAAACATTTAGAATCCTGTGTTCTTCAGATGCAGTTTTTCTGTTGCCATGTGAAAGTGATAAGTGGAAGAGGGAAGGGCAAATTACACGGCCAAACCCTTTTCCAAAAACCTCTTCCGCCACAGAACGACAGCTGCAAAATCAGAAATCACAAAGGGATACTTTTACATCGAAACTGCGTGGAACGCGATATGGAATTTGAGGAGATTAACATTCTCCATTTTCATTTCTGGCATAATTTAAGCTTCCTGCTCATTTATAACAACCTGCTGCACTGCAAAAAAAAGTATTATACATATGTGTGGTCTTCATACTGCACCAAAACACTTTTTTAGGGTGTTTGATGTTCCTTTGAGTCTCTTTTCAGCGCTGGAGATGAATTGTCAGGTGACTCTGTTCTGAGCATTAAGGCCACATCTCTGCTGTGAACAATCGGCTGAAAAGAAACATTAAAACCACAGACTGCGTGCGGTTAAGAAACATTACATCTGTCCTCAGGTCTGCTGCTGACCTCTCTGACCCAAGGAACCCCACGTCTGACGAAAGCCCTAAAATTCTGCATTAGGGCTGTTTGCACAGACGGGAAAAAATGAGAATCTAAAAAGAAAAAGCTGGCACTTTGGACACCATTGCAATTCTGCAAACGAGCTAAAAAGGCACCTACGGAAACCCACGGAAAGTGTTTGGTTGGCTTTCCTGAGGATTTATGGCTCGGGTCTTGAAAGGACCATCGACTCACCGCGCGCTTCGCACGTCCAGCTAAACGCTTTCCCTGAGGTTAATTCTCAAATGCTTTATTGACTGTTTTTTTTCCCTCTCCCTCTCTCCCTCCCCCAGAAAACTCCGCTCAGATATAGGACCGCGCGTTAAACGATCATCTTCAGGTGAACCGCTGACAATTTATCACAGAATGGCTCCCGGTGCCCTGAAATGGAAACCCAAACGACCGCGGCTCCGGTTCGGTATATTGATGGGTATCGTCGCGGATACAGACGCGAGCTGAAGAACCGTGCGGGGTTTCGGTGCCCGCGCCCAGCCACGCGGTCCTCGGCGGCAGACGCAACGGGCCCCACCCCAGGCGAGGCCCGGCGGCTTTGGGGAGCAGAAAGCCGGCCACGCCCGTAAATCGCGCGCGTCAGCAGTCTGCGGCGGCCTCCCGCTCGGGCCGAGCCCCGCGCCGCCAAACTGCTGATTCAGGCCGATGGCGGAGGGAGCGGGCGGCCGGGAGAGAGCTCACCGGCAGCGGGCTCTCCATCACTCTGACAGCTCAATAAAAACCTGTGTAAACTATTAATTGGATCATTAATTATTGACGCTGTTTTTACTACGATTCCAGGCCAGAAAAGGAAAAAATCCCCCGAAAACCCCTCTCCCCACCTCCCCCCCACCACCCCAACCCCCCAACCCCCCACCGCAGACCCCATTGTGTGGAGGTTCGAGGGGACTGACTGTGTCTGCTGCGATGCAAAAAAAACCTGCCCCCACCGCACCCCAGAAAGAAGCGTGCGATTACCGTTGATAAACCTTGTCACGAGAACGTCTGACGCACGCTATGGATGCGTCAAGGAGGTCGCTTAAAACGTTGGGCTAACGTTGCGGAAATGAAAGCGTTTGGAGAAGGGAGAGAGATGTTGTTGTTACCTTTGCTCTTTCGCGACCGCGTCTCTCTCACCGGGGTCAGAGGATAAAGACCTTAAAGGATTTAGAGACTTGCGCTTTTCGCAAATGCGTCGCACAGAATGCAGAGCTTCAGTGTCGCACGGTCAAAATCAACGGGACACCCCTCTTGTTTCCGCGATGGCCCCGCTCCACGCGTCCAGCGTCACCCCCGTCGGTTTTTGGGTTCTGCCCAGAAGACTGGCCTCATTTTGTCTCTCAGAAGCTCCTCCTCCTCCCGTGCTTCTTCCTCCCAGTCAGGTGAGCTGGGCGCTTTTCTCCGGCACGGGCAAAGCTCCTTAGCGCCGAGCACCACATGTCCCCCCTCGCTGCTCAGATCCTAAGCAAATCGCAGGTGAAATGCCCCGCCCAGCCCCGCTCGGCTCCACCCAGTCCCGCCCAGTTCCTCCCCACCTGGCCCCGCCCAGTCCAACCCAGCCCCAGCTGCCAAAGTTTCTCAGCGCTTTTACTTGCAGTGAGCCACCCATCATTCAGTTCCCATTAATCTTCAGAAGTGTCTATTGCATCAGACTACAAAAAACAGAGCTCATAATTACGCTCAGGGTCCACCATTTTAACTGGGGACACACATTTCACGAAATTTCTGACCGGACCGCCATCGTAGAAGCGACACATTGTTTTGCTGGGACCGGGAACGCTGCCCCGCGAACGCGTGCAGCGCGGACTGCGTGGAGCGGCGGACGGACCGCCCGCGATCGATCCTGACGTCGCGAGGCCGCGCGACGAGGATAAACGCGGCGCTGAGGCCGCGCCGGGTCCGCCCCCGTGACTCGGACCGATTTCTCTCTCTCTCTCCCTCTTTTTTTCCGCCCTGCCCACGCTATTATGAGAGTGCATGCCTGGGAATCGATACGGGGAAAAGCCAGGGAGAGCGATGTCACACTAAATCAGTCTGCCGGCCTTACGGATGGGAGACTGCCCCATTAAGCCAGCCCACCCCCCAGCCATGTGCACTGGGGTTAGGGAGCACAATAAGGAGCCTTCTTGTCCTTCTGGTACACATACGTTTATCCACCTCCGCCCCTGCCACCACCCCCGTCCCTCTGAAAGCACAGCTACAGACCACGCATGGCCCGAAGGCGCTTCCTCCTCCATTCTGACTCCCGTTCCCTGCAGCCCGGGCTTGAATTAGCGCCTCCGCTTCAGCAGGTCCTGTTCTGTTCTTTGAACTCGGGCCGCCGTGACAGAACGTTCTCTTCCAATGCTAACCACACACACACACATATGCACACACACGCACACACAATCTCTCTCTCTCACATGCACACACACACAATCTCTCTCTCACATGCACACACACACACACACACACACACACACACATGCACACACACGCACACACAATCTCTCTCTCTCACATGCACACACACACACACACACACACACACACACACATGCACACACACGCACACACAATCTCTCTCTCACACACACACACACACACACACACACATACACACACGCACACACAATCTCTCTCTCACACACACACATACACACATACAAACACACGTACATGAGCACATACGCATGCAGACACACAAACAGACGTGCTCTCACACACACAGTCACTAATGCAAACACACACACACACACACACACACATATACACACACACGCACACACAATCTCTCTCTCTCACACACACACACACACATATACACACATATACACACACACGCACACACAATCTCTCTCTCTCACACACACACATACACACATACAAACACACGTACAGGAGCACATACGCATGCAGACACACAAACAGACATGCTCTCACACACACAGTCACTCATGCAAACACACACACACACACACACACACATATACACACACACGCACACACAATCTCTCTCTCTCACACACACACACACACATATACACACATATACACACACACGCACACACAATCTCTCTCTCTCACACACACACATACACACATACAAACACACGTACAGGAGCACATACGCATGCAGACACACAAACAGACATGCTCTCACACACACAGTCACTCATGCAAACACACACACACACACACACACACACACGCCCCTGATATCTATGGAAACTGTACTGCCCAGCCGGTTTTCCCCCCAGCAGACAGGGGCTTCCAGAAGTGGGCCACATCGTCACCAAGGGGTCAATGCAATTTAACCACAAATTTAACTCTTTAACATTAAGAGTTTAACATTAACTCTTTAACTGCTTAACATTAACAAACAACAGAGCGCATGCTGGTCAGATAGAACATAGACAAGGGTCAAGGAAAGTGAATTCTCACTAGAGAATCTTACCTTCATAGAACCATAAAGTTTCATAATCACAGTTCTCTTCAACCAGCTTTGCACAAAGTATGTGGACCATAACCTTGATATCTCCCCAAAATCCGTCCATACTTAGGGCAATCTACAATACATCACTGTGATCGGTTTTGGAGAGAGGAACGAACACCAGTCAAACTCAGACGACCAAAAGGCGTTTTCCCTACCTGTTACAGCACTGTTAAAAATACACCAACCAGGGAACATCACATGCTTTTAAGCAAGGTTTGGTGATTGTGAACATCTGTTCACAATCACCAAAGAGAGGGATGTGTGTGATTTCATAAGAATGCAGTATAAAACAACCTGATCTCTGGCAAGGAAAACCGGCCTGGACATGTATCTAAATCTGTGGCTATGTGGCTGGAGTCTCAAAAGCCACCTTGGGTTCCACCCTGGCAACCCTGGACAACCAGTGCGTTCAGATGCACTAAGAACCTAATAAGCAAGGAGCGCTTCCCATGGTTTTAATTTCATATTGAAGCACTTCAACTAGTTTCACTGTTCAGCACGATATGTATGTTAAAGTAACAGGATATAACAAAATACTATAAAAATACTGTAGGAAAAGGCATAGAGATTGTCACTTTTAAGTTCGAGAGCATCACTCCATAACTTATCTACCTCTTGTTAAAACACTGGCATTTTTCCTAACGCTATGACATCATGATGTTTACACCACAAACTCTTTCCGCATCTGTCTGTGTGTTAATCACCCAAGGAAGTACACCTGACACCCTGCCAATACAATTTCCATGACATCTCAAGGTCAACTCATGCATTACTAATGCTGACCCCACAACAGAATACTGCACATAACAAAGCAGACTTTCTGTGTGTGTGTGTGTGTGTGTGTGTGTGCGTGTGTGCGTGTGTGCGTGTCTACATGACGCGTGTGTAGTACGTGCGCGTGTATGTCTCTACCCGTGCTTTGTGGTAGTGCAGCAGTAACATTCACATCCCCAGCCCAGTTGCAGAGTATAAATGCAATGCTGTTGAGATGTGGTTTATGACTCCACAGACTTCAAGGTCGTGGTCTGGGTCGCTTCCTCGGACAGCTGTTGCTACAGCATTAGCGCACAACCCTTGAGCAAAACAACTTGTTTCCAGTGGTAGGCCCAGGGTTTTCAACTGCCATGCTGTGCGTCCCCCCATTATATAATTAAGCCTGCTTAAATAATTTAAAGACCTGGCTGGTACAAAGTGCTGGTCTGGAATACAGTGCAAGCCACAAGTCAATAGCACTGGATTACTCTGATCTGGAGGCAGGCAGAGAGCCAAGCTGATGCGCGGCTAACCTGATTTTAAACGTTAGCCCTGTTTCCCATGCTGTGGGGAGGGGGGAGGGGGGCGTGCGTCGCCATGTTCCCCCACTGAACGGAGAACAGTGAGGCATTCCTCTGAGCCGGCCAGGGTCAATTAAACTGATGACCTCAGACAGAAGACTGCGCGGATAGAAATGCACAGGGTTGGTTTGGAAACAGGCAGAAAACCGGTCCCATTCTGTTTGCCCGCCTCCAAACCCACAGACCCATCTCCCGCCCCATGGGCCTACTTTTGATCCACAGGCCCGCCTTCTGCCCTGTGGGCCCACCTCCGATCCCACAAACCCGCCTTCTGCCCTGTGGGCCCACCTCCGATCCCACAGACCCGCCTTCTGCCCTGTGGGCCCACCTCCAGTCCCACAGACCCGCCTTCTGCCCCGTGGGCCCACCTCCAGTCCCACAGACCCGCCTTCTGCCCTGTGGGCCCGTCTCCAGTCCCACAGACCCAGCCTCCTGCCCCACAGCTTCAGGTCTGGTAGGCGTGAACGCCTTTTGAGCTCGCCCTCCGAGATCGAAAACCTCCTATCTTCAGAATTGACTTATTTTCCCAGGAATGCCCCCCGTATGAATAATTAAAATTCAGTTTCCGCCCGCATGAGGACAGTGTGAGTTACATAACAGCGGCGGCCTGGCTCACTCTCTCTCTCCCTCCTTCTCTCTCGCTCCCTCTCCCTCATGTGAGGCTGTGTTCCTCCAGCTCTTGCGGGTGCAGGTCCCCACCCGTCCCCCTTTTTGTCAGTCGGTTTTGACGTAGCCAGGCGGGGGCCCGTAATTACAGCTTTGACAACAAAATCAATTTGCAATTACGACTGTCGGCGGCATTAAGCTGTCAATGGCAAAATACTTGAAGGATCCATTTGGATGTTAATTTAGCTGGAAACGGGTTCTAATTCAGTGCGTTCGCCAGTTTGCTCGTGTGCCTCTGCCTGTGTACATGCATGGACGCGTGTGCTTGTGTGTGCGCATGCGAATGTGTGTGTGCGTGTGTCTGTTTGTGTGTGTGTGTGTGCATATGTATGTGCGTGTGTCTGTGTGTGAGTGCATGTACATGTGTTCCTGTATATAAAATCTCATTAAAAACACAAAGTGAAGACCTAATTTAGGAGGAACAGAATAAGTGTCACACCTAAACTAGCCAATGTTAGCCAGTCTGGTAATGCAGCTTCTGTGTAATGGCTGTCAGTCAGGGTTTGAACGTGAGTGAGTGTGCAGGCTGGCTAACTGGAAAGCCGTGTCTAGCTAACAAAGTCAGTTAATAGCATGAGCTATATTCTCTCATAAAAAAACACATTTTCAACGTACAAAAATGCCAAGTTACTCACACATACAAAGCACTGTCTATAACTCATTCATTCAAACTGGCAAAATCTGGAACTGCCATTAAAAGTACTGATATCAAAATGACACAAAGTTACTGTACTACAAACAATATAGGCTATCTTGCCTCACCGAAATTAAAGAAGCTGTATTCCAAAGCAATGCTACCCAATGTTTCTTAAATTGTTTCATGTCACTTCTTATATATTTGCTACTTACAATAAATACTGAATGTAAAATCAATCTTATACATACATGCATACTATACTTCATTATCCCCATGGGGACATTTCCCTCGCAGCATGTAACATTCACATTTACAAACAGACATTTATACCAAGAAACATACAATCATTCGCGCAACAGAAAGGCTGGGCAGCTAAATACACACATACAGATAAAAAATGGACATATTCATACCTGTTCAATCAATCTTCACTCTTACAAACCTATCCACACATATGTTTGGCCTGTTCATCTACTGTATGCTTGTACACACAGGGCCAAGTGACTTGAAACAATTTAGGAGACATTGGGTAGTACTGCTTTGGAATACAGCTTCTTTAATTTCGGTGAGGCAAGATAGCCTATATTGTTTGTAGTACAGTAACTTGCCGTCGTTTTGATATCAATACTTTTAATGGCAAGCCTAGATTTAGCCAGTTTGAATGAATGACTTATAGACAGTGCTTTGTAAGTGAGAGTAACTGGAATATTTGTACGTTGAAAACGTATTTTTAATGAGATCCAGATATAAACAGATGGGTCAAAGGATCCACAAGCAGGTCGAATAGGATCAGCATATGGGATTCTAGAACAAGGCATTTTTGTTGTAAAGAGAGCAATAGATCATACCAATTGCATATGCATAGCTACTCTCCATAGGCCCTACTGCAGAGATGGTGGCAGTAAGTTTAGCACAACGGTACAGTGGTTGGAGGAGAGGAAGCCAGGTGAAGCGCTGATTCACTCTGATTCAACTCCCGTATAACAAAGCCTTGAAACATTTATATAACATAGACACAATATCTCGTGTTTTTTTTTTTTTTTAACGGGATTAGGTAGTAGAATTTAAATTTGACTAGCGCCGTCTAATCTAAATTATACATGCATGTCTACTGTAGTGTGTGCAAGTTGTACGCAACTTGTGCGCAGCTTGTGAGCTCGGTAATGGGCCGGTGGGCTGTTTCGTACACGGCCTGGGTTTCAGTAGATGGCAGTAATGCACATTTTATGTTGCTTACCAACATCCATTAATTACCGCCCCCCCCCCCCCCCCCCCCAAAAAAAAATTATTGACTTAGAGCAGGCGCACTTGCTTGCCACAAGAAAGCCCCGGAAAAGTTACCAGTGGATGTTGAGTCGGACTAAAGGTATAGTATTTTCTGGAATAATACAATTCATTTATTTGGTGCGTGCTTAAAAACGTTTGTCATAGGATTATTAGGTAAACAAATTTTTGAGTCCCGCTGAGTGAACTACATAAGCCCATGTTAGTTAGCTAACTATCCACGCCTCTTTATCTAGCTAACGTTACTCATGAATAGTAGGGAGGTCAAACCCGTTTTGGTGATCTTTTAAAAACGTATTTTGATAGTTTATTCTTCATGCATAATGTCACCAATGCTAAAGTATAATCAAGTAACAACATAGCCTATAAATCGCCAATTCGCCAGAATATAACTGCTGTTTCCTATAATACGATTATAAAAATTAGCCGCTTCCCTCCGCCTGTAATTAGTCGTTGGAGGGAAACGCATCATGGCCTGTGCGACTTTTAGGATCGGGTTATCTGTTTTCCTTCAACAACATGAACCAATATTTTGTGGTATTCGTACAGTAAAATGAATCTACTGTACGCATTTACTGGTACATATTGTTATGGGATGCGTCATTTAATGAAAAGTGAACTCTCAAAACGCAATACGTGCCAAATTGTCTCAGTTTCAAACAGCGGCCACGTGGCTTCAAAATGCCATTGCAATTAATGACTGGAATCTACCTGGCTCATGTCCTCATTTTCACCCTAATAAAAAAAAAACACCCATTCGTAAAACTAAAATCTTTTATACCATACTGTAGACACGATCTTCGAGAAAAAAATATATGTAAAAAATGTTGTTCAAACGAGTTTTTCCGGTGACCTAGCCAGTAGAAAACATGTACACTGGTGGCAGGTCATAGCTAGCGGTGGCTATTCGAGCTCCTGCGGGATTCGGAATCCAGAGACGTCACGTCTCCTTTTCATCGTAATTACAAAAAACACCCATTCGCAAAACTCAAATGCTTTATACCACTCTGTAGATAAGACCTAGGCGAAGAAATACATGTAAGGACCGTGTTGTTCAAATAAGGTTTCCTGGTTATCTAGCAGCCATTAAACATGGTCACTGGAAGCAGGTTATAGTTTGCTATGAAATACTAGGCCTATTCTATCTGCTGGTAATTCGGATTCCTGAGGGTGGCGCATGTCTCCTTTTCACCGTAATTACAAAAACCAATCGTAAAACTCAAATGCATTATACCACAATGTAGACAAGGTCGTGACGAAGACATGCATATAAAACATTGTTCAATCGAGGTTTAGTTGTCTAGACATGCCAGAAAACATTTTATAGGGCCTCTTCCGCCGCATAATTTGAACGAATCGGAATTAAACAATCAGCATGAAGTCAAGGCAGGGATCGGCTACAATTTGAACAACACTTTATTTCAGCAAAACGAATTTTAATTAGATAATGATTTTTTATTTTTATTTTTTTTTTGCTGCCATGTCTGTTAAATCGGCTAAACGTTGTAAAACTCTTAAGGCACGGACAACAAGAATATAATTGCATAGCGTTTACTGAAGGTAACTTGCAAACAACACACGGAATCACAACGCAGTAATCTGGAACATGCTTTTTTCCTGGACGGCGCCATCTTAGTTAAAGTGCGCATGTCCCAGGCGCGCGCCCCTAATAAACTGAAATGTGCAGGGGAAGTGCACTGACAAAAGTAACCCCAATACATCCCAATGTCGCTTCTGAAATTCTAATCCCTCGGGACGCTGGCAGCTGTCGTTTTTAGGACACCTAAATATGCGAAAGTATCAATAACTAATAGCTAACCAATGAACATTTTAAACATTTCACAGTGAGTTTTTCTTGTGAAATTAGTAATAATGCCTTCAATAATGATACGCGCATTTTGGTAAAGCGTTAAATGCAGTGCTCGTAAACAGTCAAGTTCGCATAAAAATTCCTGATTTATAAAGTAAAAAAGTAACATCGCTGAACTATCAGAGCACTTTTGAAACTATTTAATTTCTCTACAAACTATACACATTTTGTATATTTCCTTGTTAAATGACCTGTTAAAGTGAGCCCAGATGCCAATTTTCTTTTATGTTTGTGCGTGGAACTCCCATTGTGATTACATTGCAGGCAGAACGTTCGACCTCCCCATAGCAATGTAGTTATGCAATTGTTGTGTCTGGATAAAAAGTGTAGCCAGTCACATGTGGCGACCTAATTAGGCTCTGTTTTGGTGTTCATGCTGTCATTCATAAGGATCTTTTGTGCCAGTTATTTCAAACTGGAAGAGAAAAGTCTGAACTGCTTGTGCAAAATGTTTACTGTGTAGTCTATGTAGGAGTGAGTTTCCCACCCCTCCTCTACTTAAACTGGAAGTCAAGTCTGTACTTGGCTGCTTTTACACTGTGGAATAAAGTTTTCATAGGACTGTAGATGTTCTAATCTAGACGTTTAGGGCTTACATTAAAGAGCCACTTATACCGGTAATGTTCTTGTAAAATAGCAAACAAGGCAGGCATATTAATTCTATTTTGGCTGATTACCAGTAATTTACATTGTTAAACTAAATCTGATGGCAAGGAACAAACTAGTGATATCAGTTCAGAGTAAAATGCTGAATGGTCCTGAAGGGTGAAGTGAAAATGGATGCTTTCACTTGAAACAAATTTCTTGTGTCTTTCAGTATATTCCAACTATGCCACCAGTGGATGACGGCGGATCTTCACGCATGTCTCTGGTCCATTTCCTGTGTGAGTATGTTTCCACCGCAGTATGTTTCTTCACAGGACATACTGGACTGTGTGGAGAAGAACCAACAGCTGGAGGTGGATGACTACAGGTTTAGGGATGACAGCGTACAGACTGGGTCTGCCAAGCGCGAGAGGGAGGGGATTGGGCGCATGGGGTACTCTGCGGAGGAAGATGCAGCCATTCTGCGCTATGTTCGGGGTCGTAAGCAAGAGGTGTGCGGGAACTCCCTTTGGAAGCAGATGGAGAGAGAGGCTGTCATGCCAAATTTCACCCCCCCTCCAAATTTCATCTCCCCAATTCCCTTCCGGGGTTACATTGTGCCGCTACATTGCGCCGATTGGTCAGATGTCTCAGTCAGAAGATTCAAATTCGAATAAGCTTTATTTGACGTCGTATATATACACATATTGAAAAAACATAAGTCCAACAAACAATAAACATATGAACAGAATACAACTCTGTGTGTGTGGTATTTGTGTATGTTCGCTTGTGTAATGTCATGTAAATTAGGTGAAACTGAATAATTAATTTTGAAAAAATCTATCTAGCAAGATTCATAGATCGCTAGCTAGCTAGCAAGAGAAATAGATAGCCAGCGAGACAGCCAGATATACAGATCACTGGCTAGCTAGCTGAAAGAGCTTATCTTAGTCTTATATAATAGCTTCTCTTCCTAGCTAGCCAGCTAGCTTGCGATCTCTCACCGTCGTTAGCAACCAGCAGAGAACGCTTGGCAACCACACAGGCAAGGTGGTGAAGTTGACGCTAACTTACGCATCAAGGAACGTAACCGGAAACGTAACCCCGGAAGGGAATGGGGGGGATGAAATTTGGCGTGACAAGGCCATCACCAGTCACAGCTGGCAGCCCATGAAGGAATGGTATCGCAAGCACCTTGCAAAGCAGACACTAGGGGGCGACAAAGGAAAAACAAAAGGCAGGAGGGATGGAAGGATCACTCATCAAATTCTTCATGGTACCATTGCAACAAAAAGATCCCACACAGTCATCGCACTGGATAGACCCTCTTACACCCTCACCCCAACCTGCAACTGAAGTAAAAATTCCACCAGCTTTGTCTGAGCAAACTTACCCGGTGTTCTTCCTAGACAGAATACACCCGCACCTTTCATCTGGGGCAGGCCAGTCACACTCATTGGCTGGGGGGGCTGTTCAGTGGGAAAAGATGTAGCTGGCCCCAATAGTAAGTCCAAAGGTGAGAGACCGAGTGCAACATGGGTGCCCTCTCTCTTTCTCTGGCCACACTGTTGCTTTTCTTTGGCAGTATTTCCCCTCAAAGTTCTGGTTTTATTCAGTATGTTCTGACCTTTCTGAATATCTGTCTTAATATGATAACTGCTGATATTCACTGTAGCCTTTTTGCCAGTTACTACGCCATGAATGTTTTAAAGTTCTCTCTGGTCTTGTTTCACTTTGTATCGTCAGTACATGTTTTAGCGACGAATGGGCAGCAGGTGGTCACAGAACAAGTGTTGGAAGAGCAAGAACAGGGACCTACACCCGAAAATAGGGAATTGGGCACCGTGGAGAGAGCTGTGGAGGAGTTTGTGGATTTGGATAAGGTCTGTTTTTTATTGAGCTCTGTACTACTGCTCGGCAGTTCAGTCAGGAACAGATGCGGGTTGGTGTCTGGGTGATGGTAATACCATGGGAAAATGTTGCCAAACTGCAACAGTTTGACATGCAGTGAAAAATGCTCTGGAGAATCATTTCCACCAGTGGGGATGGGCCAGTTTTTTTTTTTTTTCCAAAGGGGACCATGGCCAGATTATAAGGCAAGACACACAGGCTGTGCAGGTAGTTATTTTTAAAAGGGCATTAGGGGCAAAATGTAGGGCGTCCACAGCAATGGCGATGTGGCTTTTGTGTAATTCAAGCCCTGTGTCAGGGATCTTGGTTGGCATGGTTACCTACAGTAGTGCTTTAGCAATGTTGCACATATGCCCTTGTTTCTCTAGTTTTTAGCCAGGCACAGTCCTGGTGTTCTTAGCCAGGTCTATGCCACTGTTTCTCATTTACAGTAACTTATGTAGATGGAACACTTGCGTTCTCTCACATTTTTTAGTCACTATAGCTTTAAGCGTCTACTAAATCAGCACAATGTCTGCTTCCCGTTGTAGAGTGAGGATGATACACCGGACATGGCTTTAAGCAGCACTGCAGGTGCTGATTGCAATGGTCTGGGTGAAGAGGTCGTTGCGGAGACCTCGGCTGGGGTTATCCAGGAAAACGGCGACGACGATTCCAACCAGGACGACACCGAGCCTTGGCCTGAAAGGTCCCCGGGCATCCGGCTTGCGCCTCCTGACGAAGACGGGGGGCCCGAGGTCAGCGGCCCAGTGCCGAAGACCCCCGCACCTTTGGCCTCCAAGGCCCACGTGTTCTTCTTTGACCGGGAGTCGCAGGAAGAGGAGCCCCCCCAGCCTGCATGCGACCCCCCGTTCACCCAGGCCCAGCTGGAGGAGGCCAAACAGCAGATGCGCTACCTGATGGAGGAGTCCGGACAGGGCCTGGACAGCGTTACCGCGGCCCTCATGAAGAACAGTGGCGATGTGCGGGCTGCCCTGCAGTACCTCCGCCACGGGCCACAGGGGTGCCTGTGGGACCCAGACGATGACCCCCTCCTCCACTCAGGTGGCCATTTTCTGCGCATCCTCGAACAGAAGTACGGAAAGGCGGCCGTGGCCAGGAGGATTTATTTCCTTGACATCCAGTGAAACGAGATCAGGGTGACTCAGGGATTTGGTTAAGCAGAACAGCTGTTTGCAATGTCAGTTAACTCCTGCTACGTGGCCAAGTTCTAGGGGCCCTTAAATTCCTCTTTTGTGTTCTGTATCTCATTTTGTCTGGATTTTTTCTTCTTTTGTTGTGTAAATGAGAAAAAAATGCTTAGTTTTGTTTAGACATCTCATCCCTGCCTGTATCCCAGGCACTTTATATGAATGTCACCTGTTCTTAATTATAACCATTTTGTTAAAATTTAACCCAAAACATACACCTATGTATAGGTCATTTAAAGGTGTTGTATAGAATGTCATTTTTATTTCTGTAAAAACAGTACTAATAGTACCGCATTTCTGTAAACCAGTGTTACAGCATTATTTTTAAAAAATGATCTGAACACGTGTTCAGAATAATTTTGAAATTTGCGTTTACTCATTTAAAATGACTTTCGTTTGGCCCCGCGATGCTCCGTAGAGTGGAATCGCTTGTTGCAGTTGGATTTTTGTTGCTGGATTTTTGTTGTTGGATTGTTGTTGGCAAAATAAAAACGGGAGCCTCAGTTCCAAACCGTCCTGTACTCTGAGTCTTTATGTGTACAAATATATTCTGCACTGAAAAAAGAGAACAGCTTCATTCAGCATCGAAATCTTACTAAGTGAAGACCTAATTTAGGAGGAACAGAATAAGTGTCACACCTAAACTAGCCAACGTTAGCCAGTCTGGTAATGCAGCTTCTGTGTAATGGCTGTCAGTCAGGGTTTGAACGTGAGTGAGTGTGCAGGCTGGCAAACTGGAAAGCCGTGTCTAGCTAACAAAGTCAGTTAGTAGCATGAGTTATATTCTCTCATAAAAAACATGTTTGCAACGTACAAAAATGCCAAGTTACTCACACATACGAAGCACTGTCTATAACTCATTCATTCAAACTGGCAAAATCAAGGCCTACTACAAACAACATAGGCTATCTTGCCTCACCGAAATTAAAGAAGCTGTATTCCAAAGCAATGCTACCCAATGTTTCCTAAATTGTTTCATTTGATATCAATACTTTTAACGGCAGACCTAGATTTTGCCAGTTTGAATGAATAAGTTAAAGACAGTGCTTTGTATGGGTGAGTAACTTTTGTACAAGCATTTTTGTACGTTGAAAACATTTTTTTATGAGATCACTTCTTTTCGCACAGTGTTTGTTATGAAAAAGCGGGAACAGTAATGCATATTAATGTGGACTATGAGAAGTATGCACACGCATCCATATGGCCTGGTTATATTGTAGCCGGTAGATGGCATGTCATAATGCAGTCTATACGTTCGGTGAAAGACGGGGTAGATGTGGTGCAAAAGCAATAATTGAGAAGTAACAGACAATTATTAGTGAGCAAATGAGCAAGTGTAAGAAATGAAAAATTTGCTTCAGGCAGGATTTGATCCATAGACCATGACATTTACCACCGAGCCATGAATGGACTAGCTGTTGAGACTGGAAATGATCTTGGGTAAAAAGATATGTCCATTTTGCGTGTGCGTGTGAGATTTTGGCTGGCGTAGGTGAAGGATTGGCTGGTGAAAACGCGAAATCCCCTTAGTTTGGGGCTTTATTGTGTGGACATGCAAAGTTGTTTATGAATTCTGTCTCTTGAAATGGTCAGAATGTGCAGAAATTCATGTTTTTAAGGGCTGAGTGTCTGTGGCTGTTGCGGTTATTTCTGTGGGGAACCCTGAAAAGTGCCAAACTCTCGGTGCTGTATAGGTATGGGGCATCCCCCGCCAAGGCGTAACTTGGCTGGACGGCATACCTGCCATCCCAATATGAGTGCACACGATAGCTTCTCCTTGTTCTCTGCAGTATCCCAGTGGAGATTCAGCTCTTGCCTGTGAGCGTCACACAGCTGGTGAATGCAGGAGCACCGCGCATGTCCTCCACACTCTAGTACTCACGCGGCCGCTGCCAGGACCGCCGCTGCGTACGCGCAGCAGTGCAGCTTTTACAGCGCGCCAGCGGCCCCGAAGCACGGAGGCCATCCCCCGGGGCGACCGCCGTGGAGAACGTAGCGTAACTCAGTGCGCCGCAGAGGCTTCTCGCAAAAGGCTCAAACGCGCCGCCGACGGAGAAGAGAAGCGCATCGCGCGCGCTAACGTCAAACGCTAGCAGCCTCCGCAGCCTCGCTTTCCCGCGGATCTAACGGCTAAAACGCGCGCCGGCCGCCGAGCGCCGGCTCGTAAGCACGCCGCAAAAACCGCTGCGAGTGGCGGAGGACCTTCAGAGGGTGTCTGATAATTGCATTACACGCGACGCCGCTCCGCTCGACGCCGCCGCTGCCGCGTGCCGGCCGGCCTTTGCCACGCGAGGCATAATCTTTCTGAGGGCGTCTGTTAGGGGCTTTAGGGCGATGACATCATCAGCGCGGTTAGCTAGCGCCGCGGCGCAGCGGATAACCCTCGTGCGCGAACGGTAATCTGCCCCCGGCATCTGGACCCGGCGAGCGAAAAGCCGACTCCGGGACGCGGGACACGGGGCCCTGAAGGCTGTTCGCGGCCCGGCTGATCCGGCCGCAAGGAGCCCACGCGGAAGACAGTCTCGTTTCCTCCGAGAAAGCGTTAATTACGTTCCACCTCTGTTAATTAACGCGCGCCACCAACAGCAGCCCCTGGTGCAACGGAGCGGCTGCAAAGTGCTTCCCACCCACCTACAAGACAAAACATGCATTCGACGGCGTCTCTGACGGTGCGTTCAGCCGAGTCAAAACACAACATTTCGGGCCGCACTCATTCTCTGGTCTTCTGCCTGTTTTCAACTGATTGCTAAGGAGGATCAAACCGGCAGCCTTCTCAGCGTTGCTAACCCCTGATCGTCCCCACACCTGCCCAGTATTATACAGTAAAGTCCATTACAGCAGCCTGGCCCAATAGTGTCAACACAGAAATAACTCGACTCCCCCTCAGAATCACACGACCAGGCTACAGTGTGCAACACGGAAAGAGCTCCCCCTCAGAATCACACACACAGGCTACAGTGTGCAACACGGAAAGAGCTCCCCCTCAGAATCACACACACAGGCTACAGTGTGCAACACGGAAAGAGCTCCCCCATAGAATCACACACACAGGCTACAGTGCACAACATGGAAAGAGTTCCCCTGAGAATCTCACACACACAGGCTACAGTGCGCAACACAGAAAGGGCTCCCCCTCAGAAACATGCGCAGGCTATAGAGTGCAACACAGAAACAGCTCCCCTGAGAACAACACGCACACACACACAGGCTATAGTGTGCAACATAGACACAGCTCCTCTGAGAATAACACACACACACACACACACACACACACACAGAGGCTATAGTGTGCAACACAGAAACAGCTCCCCTGAGAATCACACACACAGAGGCTATAGTGTGCAACACAGAAACAGCTCCCCTGAGAATCACACACACAGAAACTATAGTGTGCAACACAGAAACAGCTCCCCTGAAAACAGCACACACACACACAGGCTATAGTGTGCAAAACAAAAACAGCTCCCCTGGGAATCACACACACACACAAAGGCTATATTGTGCAATGCATTAATGCCTCTCCCTGAGAATCACACACACAAATGTTATAATGTGCAACACTGAAACTGCTCCCCCTGAGCCACCCTCAGACAGGAGCCACATCCTGAGGGACATAACATTAGCACACATAAACACAGACATGGATGAGGTACAGCAGACTGGGAGTAAAGGTTAGTTATTCAACAGAAAAAACAGCTTTTCATTCACTTTGTTCCACTGTGCACATATTACAGCATATACCTTCATGCCTTCACATTCCATCATTTTAATTCAAATTCAGAGCACAGTACATTTGAAAGCATTAAGGCCCTTGGAAGCACAAAGAACTAAATAAAACACAGCATACATTAATTTATGCATGCACCACACATGTACCAGAACTTTCAAACACAACAAGCAGATCACGCCCCTGCTCCTCTGTTTCAGCATCAGCCTGGTAAAACGTCATAAACACACCCCGTAGATATGAAGACAGACAGACACACAGACACAGACATACCATGTCAAATACCAGTCAGGGTACACTTCATCAACAGACTGCAGTTATTTTGCTCACTGTGTTTCTTTGAAGTACTACACATACAACAGGGACCGGATTTGATGTATTCATATTAAGGGATTGAACACAGTACAGTAACACCAAACATTTGTCCCGAACGCTGTAAAACACAAACAGCAGGTGCCGCCGTCTGAGAGAAGAGGCTCTAATGCATAATTCAGGCAGCGCCGACAGGGCCTGACCACACAGGCGTCTCCCGGAGACGGGGGCGGGGCTTGGGCGGGGCGGGGCGGGGGGAGGGCCCTTACCTTTCTCGCTGACGGACTCGCTCTCGATCTCCACGTCCTCGCAGCTGGTGTACTCGGGCGTGGTGGCCAGCTCCTCCTCCGAGCTGCTGAGGGACACCTGCCGCATCTTGCCCAGCCGCTTGGTCTTGTGGGGCTTGGGCGGCGGCGGGCGGACCGACTCGGACTGGTCGGAGCTGAGCGAGTCGTTGCGCAGCATGGCGTCCATCTTCTCCCGCTTGCTCCGGCGCACGGCCGAGCCGGGGTCCAGGTGGTGCTGCTGCTGGGGCGGCGGCGGCGGGGCCCGGCGGGCGGGCTCCCCCATCCCGCCGGGCCCCCGCCGCAGGCCCAGCACGGGGCTCCGGTGCGGCGTGGGCGGGCTGCGGTCGGCCCGGCGGACCGGGCCGGGGGAAGTCCTCTCCGCGGAGTAGGAGCGCTGGCCGTCGGGCGGGAAGCGGCGGTCGGAGGCGGGGTGGGCGCGCGACGGGCGCCCGCGCGGGTCCTCCAGCTCGGTGTAGGCCAGCGAGACGTCGCTGTGGCGACGCTCGTGCCGCGCCCGCGACACCTCGGCGTGCATGCGCATCTGCTCCTCGTAGGGCTGCGGCTTGACCGGGTAGCGGGCCAGGTTGGGGTCGCTGCGGTAGCGGGCCTGGTACTCCTCCTCCCGCCGGCGCTGGAGCTCGTACTCGCTGGGCTGCCCGTCTAGGTCCTCGTCCGGCGGGTAGTCCTGCGAGCGCCCCCAGTGCCCCCGCCGGTCCTGGTAGTCGCCGTGCGCCGCGTTGGCGTCCTCGTACATCCGCGGGCCCCGCCCCGCCCGGCGAGGGTCCCGATCCCCGTAGTCGGACGGTGATCTGGGCATCCCGCCGTCCGCCGGCGCATACTGCGAGCGCTCACCCCTGTCCTCCCTTTGGTCGTACGTTTGGTTTGGATCCCTGGATGCTGATGGGCTTCTTTTCCTGTCAATAAAAAAAAATGAGCCAATCAGCGAGAGGGATGGGGTCCAAGGGGGGGGGGGAAATATGCCGGGCTCAGCAGCCGCTTTGTGTCAGGGGATGATGACTAACCATACAGAACTCAGCAAGGAAGTACGCTTTCACAAAACAGGCACACCATTTCTTTCATTCAAGAGCCACACCTTGGCTCAAATATCTAAAAAGCTGAAGCAGAATGAAAGTATATGAAGCCAAACTACAATATCCTCTGCCTAGGTGTGACAAAAAATCCTCATTCAACAATATATACACACTAAAATCAACAAAAGGGCCCTTTCTTTTATTAATATTTCAACATTATCAGCTGCAGGAGCATGAGCCTATTGTGATGGCATGCATATATGCAGTGTGCAAATAAGATTATGTGAAGTCAGTGGGATTACAATGGGACCAACAGCATGCTGTGTAATAAAACAGTTTAAAATTAACTCTGATATGAAACTGCAGTTTGTCTCTTTATGTACCATCGTCCACTACTTGGGAATATAACTACGATGAAAATATTTACTGATCAGTTTATCTGTAAGGTAGGTAAGTACATTTTTCCTGTACCATAAAAAGCACCAAAATCAAGAATTTTCGATGCCAAATCAACTGCATCGGAATAGTTCCATTTCTTTGCCTATTTAGCTTCCCCTATTTGATCTTTCTAGGTTAATAAGCTGAAGAATTTCATTCACTCAAAGTATCTCTGTTTAAGAGCATCTACTAAATTATTTTAATGCAATGTAATGATGCATCCACATTATTTTCAGAGCAGAGTTACAATTAGAAATGTCCGCAATTAATATTTCATGCATTTACGACCTCGGGCTCTTCGGCCAGAATATTTACAGCCATTTATTTCCATCTCGAATTCCTGGCCCTCATATAGGACTGTTAATGCAAGGGCATCACCGCCGCTTCACCGCATCATTCGCTAGGGCAGCGCGTAAAAACCGCGCGGCGCAGGAAATGGGCTCGGACCGCGCCGCAGACCGCTCCGGCGAGTGCGCGCGAGCGCCGGGGAGCCAGCGCTCCCCGAGAGCGCCCAGATGAAACCGGCGCCTCTCCGGCTGGCGCGCTCAAGTTATTTCCGTCGCGCCGCGTCTCCCGGGGCGACGAACGCAGCGGTCTGCCGGGGGAGGCGGCGGAGGGGCCTCGCCGCGTCCTCGGCGGTTCTCCGCGCGCGTCGGCAGCGTACCGGCGCGCCTCTCCGCGTGGGCGAGGAGAGCTGGCTGCCGAAAGGCGCGCGCCGTCCTGAATGACGTCTGAGGGAATAAAAATAGACCCCTCCAAAAAATAATCATCAGCCAAAAGACGGCTTTATCAGACTGGAATGATAGTCTGTTAGCAGTACGAAGGCTATACAGTTCTGTCATGTGACATGGTATCTTGGGTCTAAACTGGTTGCTGAGTAGTTGATTTGGGTGAAAACACAAACCGGCAGAGCTAATGGATCTGCAGGACCAGGGCTGAGCAGGACTCCACCAGTCCTTGGTGCAGTGATGCTCAACTTATTCTAGAATCAAATCGAGATCGGTTTTAAATTATGGCTGAGGGTTCAGCATGTGGGCGTGGCCAGTGTGATGTTTTATGATTTGGTTACAGATTATGTCTCAGTAAATATGGATGCTATTATAAATAGTAAAACACAAAAACAAAACATTCTTACACTATTTATTTGCTTAACAGATTATTTTACTAGTGTTGACATTTTAATTACTCAGACGTGGGGCATGGTATTTTGCTGAAGCAATTTTAGTCAAGTACCCAGCTCAAGAGTACAACAATAGAAACCGCAAGGGTACTGCCTGGGGCCATACTTTAACCTCAGAGTTAAAAGTCAAATGACATAAAAGGCAGAAAGTTGTACAAATGCTGTTGACAATTTGCCAGTTATCTACATAAAAGCAAACATGGTTAAAGGTCCAGGAAACTGAAATCTGTGAATTATTTGCTGATGTGAAGTTTTAATACTTTTTTCATTCACAAATGGGCCGGAAATATTTTTAAACAATTCTTGCAAAAAAATAAAATGAAAAAACATTGACGAGCCAGTGCCAAGACTGGCTTTCTTTCTCCCTTTGCATTGTGCCTTCACTGGATGCAGACAAACCAAGCCACTTTTCCCCCAAAAATGAAGAGAAGCACAAGAAATTGGTTCCATTTCCTGGAGGCCCACAGGCACTGCAATATTTCAATAACCTCAACAATATCTGTAGTGCCCAACTTCACAAGGAGGACCTCACCAATTATCAACAAATACAATGTACCAGCTAGTGCTGGTGCAGTGCTTTCCCTCCCTTCACCTCCCTCCCAGCTGTTGCTGCTACTGAAACTCCTGGTGGTCACAGAACGGACATGTGACAGATCAGCTAAGTAGGCCTACCGTTAGTTAGCAGTGAATTAAATAGCCTTCTAGCTTAGATATGTGGAATCAAAGCCTTTCTTTATTCAAGTGTATTGTCCAGAGTATGAGACTGCTGTCAAGACTAATGTTAGTGTACAGTAGCTCAGTGTTACAGTGTTATGGCACATTGAATGATTTGCAGCTTTAACTATATGATGGTAAAGCTTATGTTGCTTTCCTTTGTTTTGTCTGGTAGTCTATTGTTACTCCTCTGGACAACCTGCTCTAACCCAGCGGCAAGGAATGGTTAACATATGAGGTTTCTTCTGGATATGAATATTAATGAGTGGGGGACACAAGCCCACTGTCCTTATATGCTGAACAGGTCACCATAATCGAATAGCGTTTATTACATTTTAATGGTGATAATTGGGTTAAAGACCTGAGAGAAATATTAAGAAGACAACCAATTTTCACTTCTGGGGAATATAATCACAATTTGAATCCAGTTTCCTGAACTTTTATCCAGTGAAGTTTTTTGTTATGAGTTTATTATTTGCTATTTATATCCTTGAATCCCACATGACAGCGGATTTCTCACTTCCTGTCAAAACATGCAAAGCCAGTCAAAAACATCTACTGCAACGGGTTCTACTGTTTCATATGGATCTATTCAAACAAGAATTCCACTGGGACACTTTCCACTGCTGTCAGAACGGGGTCAAAATGTCAGCTCTCGCTGGCAATACGTCCACAGGCACTTCCCGTTCTGGCATGTCCACATCTATGCCAATAATAATATTAAAAAGGTACAGTAGGGAAGAGTTACAGATAAGTAGGTGTCCGTTAGCTGCTCTTGTACAAGAGGAATATCAAAGCGCAAAAGGAGAATGAGCCCTGAGATCACGATCATCTGAAAGACAGGCTATTACAAAGATACAAATAAGAAGTACAATACCACTACAGCACGGAGTAGATGCATCTAGGCACAGGGTAAAAGATGAAAGAAACCAAAAACCTGTCCATCAGGCAAAAACCAACATATACCTTAAAATGGTTACCCCGCCCCATTGAACAGTTCTAATCCATATTTCCAAAAATTCAAAAAGCAAACAACATGGTCGCGTCCACTGCAAGCAAACGCACGTGTGCGTTTACACATCAGCCACGACGAGCATGTTCCGCACTTCCTCAACGCAGCAGACTGCCGTCTGAGGCGGGACGGGGGGATTTTCGAGGCCCTCGGTTCGCGGGCGGGGGCCGAAAGTCAGCGGCGCGTCGGAGAAAGCGTTGCTGACGAGCTCGTTTACGACGAGCCGCCCGCGGAAACGAGAGGAGGCTTCCTCAGATCGGCCTCTCCTCCGGGTCCCCCAGAGCGAGCCGCTGCCCACGGCCTCTCCTCCGGGTCCCCCAGAGCGAGCCGCTGCCCACGGCCTCTCCTCCGGGTCCCCCAGAGCGAGCCGCTGCCCACGGCCTCTCCTCCGGGTCCCCCAGAGCGAGCCGCTGCCCACGGCCTCTCCTCCGGGTCCCCCAGAGCGAGCCGCTGCCCGCGGCCTCCACTCCGGGTCCCCCAGAGCGAGCCGCTGCCCGCGGCCTCCACTCCGGGTCCCCCAGAGCGAGCCGCTGCCCGCGGCCTCTCCTCCGGGTCCCCCAGAGCGAGCCGCTGCCCGCGGCCTCCACTCCGGGTCCCCCAGAGCGAGCCGCTGCCCGCGGCCTCTCCTCCGGGTCCCCCAGAGCGAGCCGCTGCCCGCGGCCTCTCCTCCGGGTCCCCCAGAGCGAGCCGCTGCCCACGGCCTCTCCTCCGGGTCCCCCAGAGCGAGCCGCTGCCCGCGGCCTCTCCTCCGGGTCCCCCAGAGCGAGCCGCTGCCCACGGCCTCTCCTCCGGGTCCCCCAGAGCGAGCCGCTGCCCACGGCCTCGCCACGTCCACCAGGAGCCTCTGAGAGCAGGACCTGGCCACAGCCAAGCATCTTAAACCCTTCACTCACTCACTTATTTAAGGCAAAATCTGCATACAGTTGAAAACATTTGTGACAGTCATACGGTGCAGCCAATCAGGTACAGCCAACAGGCTACTTTTCATCAGTAGTCCCTACTGCATTGGCGATCACAGCACATGTCCTAATATGCCTGCAAACAAGTATAAGACAAGCTGGTTTTTATATCCCGCAGAAGTGTGTGTGAGAATGAGAATGCGGCGTGAGACTGAAAGCTTTGAGAAAAGACGAAGTGCCGAAGCATTTGAAGATGCGCCGTCTGTCCACTGCCGTGGCTCCCAGTAAAGTAAGAGCTTCCTTATCAGAGAGGCCGAGTAAGAGCGCGGCTGTTTAAAATAACACTTCCATGTCGCACCCCAGCGGGCGTCTGGCAGCAAGCTTGGTTGCAGCGTGGAGGTGCATTTCTCACATTCGCCATGAGATCTAGGCTGTGTGATTGTGATTCCTACAGCTGTGATTCCATCGTTGATTCATACATAAGTATTTTAGTTCAGCATAGAGGGAAATGACTGGCATCAATGGCATCAGGGTACACATATGTATTATTATAATCCTGATTGAAATTATTATTATTATTATTATTATTATTATTATTATTATTATTATTATTATTATTATTATTATTATTATTATTCAAGTAATAGAAAAGAACATGAAATTCTACAGTGAAGAAGACACATATAGGTGGAATACAACAGTAACAATAGTAAAAGCAGTACAGCCAGGTATCATAAAGGGAAGAAATGTTGTGGATATAAAAGTTAATTACAAGCCCCCAGGCATCTCTTTCCACCACCTGTGCATATATTTTTGCCATTGTGTATTTTATATTGAAGTCATTGTTATATACTGCGTAGACAATGAGCAAAAGCTAAACTAAGATGAACCCGTACTAACTGCAAAAAAAACAGGGAGCTTCCAAACGTGTAGGTCCCCCCAACCATTAAAATTCAGGAATTGTGAAACTGTGTCAAGCCATAGCCTGCCATGCCTACTCAGAGCACAGACTCCATTGGGACAAATCTCCCAGAACAGCCTCTCAGGAGCATGATGATATTTCCTCCATGGCATGTTCTGGGCCTCAGACAAGACCTAGATGTAATCACAAGCAGGGGATGGCTCCTCAGGATTGATGAGGGATTGTGCTACTTCATCTGCCAAAGCTCCTGTACATGACAATGATCTGAAGTTCTGCAGAGCTTCATTAATCAGGCATGGTATGTCATCGTCATTGCTTCATTTGGAAATGGTACATTATTGGCCGGCTGCATGGAGTGTTTCTAGGATTCAGTAGCCTTCTGGGCTACCGATCCAGTTCCAGTACAGAGCACGGTCAAGGCTGAGGGGCTTTTGGTATGTGGTCTGGGTCCGGGTGAACAGGCTGAGCCTCTCCAGGGACAGCCGCCATACCTCTCTGCCTCCACAAGGGGCCAAAGCATGCTGAAACTACACAGAGCAGGAGTCCATAACCATGCCTGAAAAACATCTCCTTCTCTCCACACTAACAGGCAGATCACTGAAGCACATTTAAGGGGAGAGATGCATTCACAGCTCAGTGACAATCAGGCTCGCTGCGTCTACTGCCACACAGCAGTAATGACAATATGTCTAACATATTTCAAGTAGAAATAATGCTGCAAGAACAACAAAGTGATTGACGTGAATCTTCCACTACTTCATTCAGGTAAGTTTACCTAGCAAACCAATACACCTATTAAATTCACTTTCTGATTTGAATTAAAAAGAAAAAACTATTGTTTGGTCTTGTTTAATGTCTCAGTGAACTCATCAACTACTAGTGAGCTGCTAGTGACTGTGGTGCAAAAACATCTACCATTTAAGTCTTTTTTCAAGCATTTAACGCATCCGTATTACAAATGTACAAATTAACATTAAGGGCCAGATTTACGAAAGGATTGTGACTGCTTTTCTGATGTAAAACCAGTTGCTACAAGGTTGCAATATTTACGTCGGTATAACTAAACAAAATTGTGATTAGGATGTATTTTCCGGGGATTACATCATTCTGGAACTTTCTTTTTAAGGCATGTGTTCATGCATATGTATACCTGGAGTGAGCACGCAGAAACAGGGTGGAGGTTATGTAAATTAGGCCAATTAAGTATTCTGTCTAATTTACTAAAGCATGCATTAATTGCGATTCCATCCTTTGCGTGAGAATTTTAAGAGCTCCTGAAAGCAGGTGCCAGAGAAGGGTGTCGGGCGCGCTAGCACAACAATTTTGGAAACGGATGAAGGGGGTGCAGAATTTCTATATGCTTTATATTTCATCTTTACAATGTCCTTAAAATTTAAATAAACTGGAACAAAATCTAATGCCCTGGAAAATTTTTAAAAGTAGATTTTCTAAAAATAATTAATGAGGGCTTGGAACACATATGGGCATATTGGCGTCAGGTATCTTGCCCAGTCCATAATTTTCACATATTTAATCAACTTTAAAACGAGGGATTAATCTCTTACATGTACTAAAGTTTATTCAAAAAAATGTGAAATGTAATCTATTTTTTTAAAGATTTGAGTGGGCTTCATAGGTTCTCTTACCCTATGTCTGCTGGTTCGCAACCCTGCATGCTATAACTGAGTAATCCCTCCACATGACCTGGGTAGATATTTTAAAAATAGCCAAAAATGTTTGTTTTTACATGTGCATCTGTGGGTGTGTGGGTGTGTATGTGGCGTGTGAAAAGTAGCATAGTCAAGCATCATGAAATCATCAGCAACAACAATCACGAAGCCAGACCCCATCACCCGCCTCCTCCGCACCCCACCCCTCTCCAAGCTCTTAACTTTTCCCATCGCTCTCTCGCTCGATATCCGGAACATCAGCTGTCTCCTACACGGGCGAGGCATGCGGGTGATGCATAATTGATGGGCCGCGGACATTAACCAGGGCTTCATTGAGAAACTGAGTGTGGCTGCGTCAGTAATGACGTGCCGGAGGTCAGGGCAGGCGTGGTGGTCAGGTAGCGGAACGGGGGGCGGGATCTATCCTCCGAGGGAGCTTGTTTGGATGCCGAATCACTGTGAAAGCTCCCAGCATTCCCTGGAGACGCAACCCCCCCCGCCCCCATGCCTCGCTCAGCTGACACAAACGTTACATCATCCCGGCCCTATGCGTTCGAACATCCCGTCCCGACAGAGCGTCAACCGTCAAACCGGAAAAGTTCCCGCCCCGTCGCTGCCCCGTAGGCCAGCCCTCCCCGCCTCCTCTCCAGCCGACGGCCATCCCCGCCGGTGCCAGCGCCTATTCAGCGCTTTAGCGTTGATTTCTTACCGCCGTTTGACCCCGCGGGCCGGGGGAGGCCGGCGCTGAACCGGGAGACGCTCCGTTTCCGTCGGCCCGCGGGCCGGGCCCTGCAGAGCTGCGCGGCGTGATGGACGAGCCCGCGCTCGCTTCGGCACCGCCGGCGTCGGGCCGCCGCCGTTAAATATGAACCCAGCACAGGCTCGGCCTAGCTCCGGTCCCTGGTGGGGGGGGGGGGAGCGGGCTATCTATCAATCTTATTCTTATTTTCCACTCGTTTCCCGAATAACTTATTTGACAGGGACAGGGTACGGCGCGTAGCGGGAACGCCACCGCGCGCTACGTAGCGGGCTGGAGTCGGCTCAGGGGCTAGCTTTCGTCCGCGGCCCTCGGGAAAAGACCGCCCGTTTGCATTCGGCCGCCATACGCGCTCAGCCGTCGTGCTAGCGGTTAGCACGACTTCTCGCGCTCGGCTCCGGAAGAAAGAACCCTGACGGCTCAGCGGCGGGCGGGAGGTGCAGATGGAGATCCGCGGCGATTCGTTCACGGGAGGTCCCGAGTCGTGCCCCCCCCCGCCCCGACCTCACCCCCATCCTCCCCCCCCCCGCCCCAGCCAACTGCTCTTGTTCGAAACTTCGACTGCGCAGCTCGCCGCTTTCAGAAGAGTTACAGGCACAGAGCTGCGCTTTGGCCAGACTCTCGCAGCCCTGGCGGAAGAAGAGCAGTTTGAGCGTTTTGGCTCCGCTTCTCCTCAGGCACTCAAGATATTGAAGCGGCAACCGGGCCATCTTGCATTATCCCACATACGCTGGCACAGGAAGCCGTATCGCTACATCGGGTGATGGAGTGGAGTTGATCCCACGCACGCTGTCTTCCGAGCCAGTGTCTAATGACTTAAAGCAGAACCAGCATATGTTCATGTCCAATATGCTAATCCCCAAAAAAGATTTTCAGCGTCTGCACCGTTCGTTCAGCTATTATTAGCGCTGTTGACAGAGTCTGAATTATATGCGGAAAGCGGGCGAGAAGGATCTAGCACCTCGGTCTTGTGAAAATCACAGGAACTCGGTGGGTGGCACGGTGTCGGAATTGTTTGCATTCCCTCGAACCTGCTGAAATGTGGAGTGGTGCCTTCTGGGAAGGTGTTTTTTTTTTTTTTTTTAGGGCTGCAGCACAGCTGCGTGTGATGAAGTGTTTCCCGGAACTGGAGGGAGAGGTCTCCACGGTAGCAAATCAATGAAGTTTGATTCTGGTTATCATAAAAAAGAGGTTATGATGCGTACATCACACTGGCTCCGGAGTGATTTACTCTTCTGAACATGGCACCTGCAGTGTGAGCAGAACCTTTTATAAGTGTTTAGCTAACCGTGGCTTTTCAGACTGAGTCTGCTCTTCGTTACTCACCCTCTCACCGAGTCTGCTCTCCCTGTTACTCATCCTCTCACTGAGTCTGCTCTCCCTTTTACTCACCCTCTCACTGAGTCTGCTCTCCCTGTTACTCATCCTCTCTTTGAGTCTGCTCTCCCTGTTACTCACCCTCTCACTGAGTCTGCTCTCTCTGTTACTCACCCTCTCACTGAGTCTGCTCTCCCTGTTACTCACCCTCTCACTGAGTCTGCTCTCTCTGTTACTCACCCTCTCACTGAGTCTGCTCTCCCTGTTACTCACCCTCTCACTGAGTCTGCTCTCTCTGTTACTCATCCTCTCACTGAGTCTGCTCTCTCTCTTACTCACCCTCTCACTGAGTCTGCTCTCCCTTTTACTCACCCTCTCACTGAGTCTGCTCTCCCTGTTACTCACCCTCTCACTGAGTCTGCTCTCTCTGTTACTCATCCTCTCACTGAGTCTGCTCTCTCTCTTACTCACCCTCTCACTGAGTCTGCTCTCCCTTTTACTCACCCTCTCACTGAGTCTGCTCTCCCTGTTACTCATCCTCTCTTTGAGTCTGCTCTCTCTGTTACTCACCCTCTCACTGAGTCTGCTCTCTCTGTTACTCATCCTCTCACTGAGTCTGCTCTCTCTGTTACTCATCCTCTCACTGAGTCTGCTCTGTCTGTTACTCATCCTCTCACTGAGTCTGCTCTCCCTTTTACTCACCCTCTCACCGAGTCTGCTCTCTCTGTTACTCACCCTCTCACTGAGTCTGCTCTCTCTGTTACTCATCCTCTCACTGAGTCTGCTCTCCCTTTTACTCACCCTCTCACTGAGTCTGCTCTCCCTGTTACTCATCCTCTCACTGAGTGCTCTCTCTGTTACTCATCCTCTCACCGAGTCTGCTCTCTCTGTTACTCACCCTCTCACCGAGTCTGCTCTCCCTGTTACTCACCCTCTCACTGAGTCTGCTCTCTCTGTTACTCATCCTCTCACTGAGTCTGCTCTCTCTGGTACTCATCCTCTCACTGAGTCTGCTCTCTCTGTTACTCACCCTCTCACTGAGTCTGCTCTCTCTGTTACTCACCCTCTCACTGAGTCTGCTCTCCCTGTTACTCACCCTCTCACTGAGTCTGCTCTCTCTGTTACTCACCCACTCACTGAGTCTGCTCTCTCTGTTACTCACCCTCTCACTGAGTCTGCTCTCCCTTTTACTCACCCTCTCACTGAGTCTGCTATCCCTTTTACTCACCCTCTCACTGAGTCTGCTATCCCTTTTACTCATCCTCTCACTGAGTCTGCTCTCTCTGTTACTCACCCTCTCACTGAGTCTGCTCTCCCTTTTACTCATCCTCTCACTGAGTCTGCTCTCTCTGTTACTCACCCTCTCACTGAGTCTGCTCTCCCTTTTACTCACCCTCTCACTGAGTCTGCTATCCCTTTTACTCACCCTCTCACTGAGTCTGCTATCCCTTTTACTCATCCTCTCACTGAGTCTGCTCTCTCTGTTACTCACCCTCTCACTGAGTCTGCTCTCTCTCTTACTCACCCTCTCACTGAGTCTGCTCTCTCTGTTACTCACCCTCTCACTGAGTGCTCTCTCTGTTACTCATCCTCTCACTGAGTCTGCTCTCCCTTTTACTCATCCTCTCACTGAGTCTGCTCTCCCTGTTACTCACCCTCTCACTGAGTCTGCTCTCTCTGTTACTCACCCTCTCACTGAGTCTGCTCTCTCTGTTACTCACCCTCTCACTGAGTCTGCTCTCCCTGTTACTCACCCTCTCACTGAGTCTGCTCTCTCTGTTACTCACCCTCTCACTGAGTCTGCTCTCTCTGTTACTCACCCTCTCACTGAGTCTGCTCTCTCTGTTACTCATCCTCTCACTGAGTCTGCTCTCTCTGTTACTCACCCTCTCACTGAGTCTGCTCTCTCTCTTACTCACCCTCTCACTGAATCTGCTCTCCCTTTTACTCATCCTCTCACTGAGTCTGCTCTCTCTGGTACTCATCCTCTCACTGAGTCTGCTCTCTCTGTTACTCACCCTCTCACTGAGTCTGCTCTCTCTCTTACTCACCCTCTCACTGAGTCTGCTCTCTCTCTTACTCACCCTCTCACTGAGTCTTCTCTCTCTGTTACTCATTCTCTCACTGAGTGGGTGGAACAGGTGAATACAAGCCTAAAACAGGTGAGAATTCTAAATTGTGAGAAAAGAAAAAAAAAAGTTTTTTTAAACTGTCGAGTTTAAACTGTAGGCCTATTGTCCATTGCCTGTCCATCAGTACTAAACATGAGAAGTGAATGAAACTGAGCCATTCTTTATGAGATGAAGTACACAACATGGCCCTAAAACAGAAAATTTTTAATTTTTGAAATTTAACAGAAAGCAAAGATCATTGTTTTGTGTGTGTGTTGTATGTGGTGTGTTTGAGTGTGAATGTGATTTGCAATCAGCTTAGTTTTTAGTGACTAAACTTTAAGTACATTTGCATCGTGTTGTCCCATTGGTTTCTGTACAGGTGATTTTACAAGATGTGCCGTAGCACTGAAAATGTAAGCTAATCCCTGGTTGGTGGGCCCAAACTGCATTGCACTGCATTTTTTTGCTTCCTTCAAGAAATTTGAAGTAGCATGCATATTTCCATATTAAAATGCAGACTGTGATATGATCTGCCATTTTAATGTATCTTACTGTACACAGTTTTTCCTGAGCTTGCACACACCAAGCCAGCCATTTTGCACCACGGCTGTAGCTATATATGCATGTTCATGTGCATGTATGCTATTACCACATGACACATTCAATCTGGATAATGTCCTAACATGCATCTAAATAACCAGTGAATAAACTGCAAAACTGCAGTATACACAAATGAATGTGAACTTGTCAATCCTCCATTCACTTTCTAACAAGTTCTAACAATAAAGTTGCGACCATCATGGTGAACACAAAACAAAATGAACACGACAGCCTGGCTTTCAAATAGTTTCAAGCACTATAGTGATCACAAAACCAAACCATTTCTACATCACTTGCAATGTTTTAAGCAGGATCACAGCCTTCCCACACTCTCCTTGTTTTTCAGAGAGCTTTGATTTTTGAGAGCCACAGCTCAGAAGCTCTTCTCCCTGTACCACTTCAACACTGCCCCTGTCTACTGCCGAAAAAAGCCTTGATTGCACTCATGTTGCTCTATCCAAGGGATCCATTTTGTTGAAAGTATAACAATATTTAAGGAACTGTTCTCCAAATATGCAGAAAGAAAAACACTATTTCAGAACTGTCTTCATCCTTTCTAAAAAAAATATGGATATTGGGGCTACTAGTTGGCTCAACCTGCTAAGACTTTATATTACATTAAATTCATTTAGCAGATGCTTTTATCAAGAGAGACTTAAAATATAGAAGAAACATAAGTGCATTAATCTGGTTAATATGAGCAAGAGTTCCAGACCTTGCTGACAACAGCCTATTTCCAGACCAGTGTAAATTAGCAATGCTAAAAATTCATACAGATTGCATCCATATCAAACCCTAAGAAGAGAAAAATGAAAAATATAAATATGAACTAAAACCATTAAAAACCACAACCTGAAAAGGTGGTAGTACTAGGGTGGGGATTGGAGGTGAATAAAGACATGCTCTGAAGAGTCGGGTCTCCAGTCTGGACAACGATTCAGCCGTCTTGACCACTGTGAGGAGCTTGTTCCATCACTTAAGGGGGGGGGGAGTACAGACAGCCATTTTGACTACATGGGACAAGCAACCACAGGTAGGAGATACTGATTTGGAACACTGATTGGAGGGATGGTGGAGCTGTTCCATGAACTGCCCTGTAGGCTAGCAGCAAGGTTTTAAATTTGTTGTGAGCTGTAAGAGCGAGATGAGGAGGGGTGTGACTATGACATCAGCTTGCTCGAGAAGGCTGCAGACAAGCTGTGCGACTACACTCTGCTGCTACATGAATAGAGGAGGTCATTAACGGTTAACGCTAGTCTTAGAAGAGCTCTGAGTGAGCTCTCATGTAACATCCAGACTGAGGGATACATCAGTGGAGAGAACTTGGAGGAAATGTGGAGCACCTCAGTCTTAGCCCAGTTGAGCTTAAGATGATGTTCAGCCATCCAGCAAAATGCATCCTTCAGGCGAGCTGAGATGTGAGGTCAGTGGGAAGAAAAGAGGGGAAAAGCTGAGCAACATCATCATAGGAATGATATGAGAAACCATGGGAGGCAATGACAGACCCAAGAAGTTGCATGTGAAGGGGAAAGAGGAGAGGCCCGAGCACAGATCCTTGTGGGACATCTGTAGCAAGGTCAGCACCATGAGACAAGCCACCATAACCCTAAAGGCCATCCAGAGATGAGTGTGCATTCGTCCTACTGCCAAGTATGATGCAAATGTTGACTATGGCCAGCAGCTATTCAAGGCGGTACGTTAAATCCTCTGTGGGGTGGGAGGGTTTTGGTCAGCAGGACTGTCCAAGCCTGAGGGCACAAGAGCAGCTCCGCTTGTTGGCTGGGTACCTGAAATCTTCCTGTACCAGCTGTGTGCGAAACATACTCCCTTGGAGCAAATGACTGTGCAACTCAGCCGGTGGATTGAGCAGTGGACACAAAACGCCAGCTGCCAGCACACATTTCGGAAGAGAGCACTGGCTCGTCTGCGTTCTCCCAAATGGACACGGGCAAAGCAGCGTTTGACAGGCCTGCAAAGACAACTCTGCATTTCAGACTGGAAGAAGCTAAAAACCCCGGGCTCAAAGCTGATTAAAAGGGACCCCATTTTGCTGCTTTTCTCATTCTCCTACATCATGTATTTTGCTTTCCTTTGCCCTCAGATCCTGTGCAGTTGTTTATTCTAGCTGCTTTGTAACCTGATTACAATGCATGCGCTCCATTAATCTGTTCCCTCCCAAAAAACCCCGGAAACACTAATTTTCCCACAAATAATGTGCCCGTCACTTTCTACTGCGGCTACCTATTTTTATAATAAAATAAAAACGAGTAATTATTACAGGAGTATAAACATGCTATACTACACTTATAAAGATATGTAAAATTACATTAACTTGTTATTGAGGTTGCGCCATACGCATTTCCCCGGATTAGTTTTATGTGTTTGCTGAGCATAAAGAGGGTTTAATTAACATTAAGCTCTAATTAACCGCGTGTTATACGATAATAGGAAGATGAAAGGATTTGCGCTGAAATGCAATGTCTTCATTTAAAAAGTCCTGACAGGGGACAGAATTCTGTGTGTGTGTGTGTGTGTGTGTGTGTACGCGTGTGTGTGTCTGTCTATGATCTCATGCTTGTGTGTACTTCTGGGTGTCGCGTGTGTGTGCACGAGCGCATGAGTGTGTGTGTGTGTCTGTGTACATGCCTGTGTGCGTGCGTGCGTGCGTGCGTGCGTTCACAAAGCTCATATCTCCCAGCTTTGGCCCACGGCACGATGCGTCGTGCTTTGCACAACATGAGCATTCCGCTGTGTGCCGTCAATTAAAATCATTCAGATGTCAATAATGACACGCGGTCTTAATATTGGATACGGCTTAATCCTCTCAGCATTGTAATGGAAAGGGCTTTTCTCCTCTAATTTACGTGCAGTAGATATAAATCCAGCGTTCGGTTCTGTTAAGCCCTTAACAAATGTTTTATCCTCTCGGACTATATTAGACGCTGATCCCCCCGTCCGTTTTCCAAAGACGAGCAACGCGCACACAGGGCGAACCGCAGAACGCGATGGCGCAGAGGGCGCGCGGGGCTTTCTGCGGCTGCGCAGCCGTGGCGCTGAAGACGAAGATGTTCGTAATGCATAGCTCTGACGCCCTGGCGTATTTCCAACCGCCGCTCAGAACGCAAGCTGCACACGAGCGCACGCGTTCGCAGGGCACACGGCCGCCGCTTCGTCGCATTCGCCTGGTCATGGAAGCCCATTCACGCCCGGTCTTTTTCGAGGTTCGTAATTTGGTGACTACAGCAGGAGTGAGGGCACATCAGCTGGGTACTCAACAGTAAATAAGCAGGGCTTTTTGAAGGCTAATTTGTCCCCGCCCCACTCCAGGGACACTACAGGCTAAACACATTCACACAGCCATTTTGTCTCATTTTTGCCGCTGCTTACAACACACTCTCAGAAAATAAGGTACAAAAAAGTGCCTAAAAAGGTGCAAACGCTTTTCAATGGGGTGGTACCCAATGGGTACATAAAATTGTATCCCAGCCAGCAATACAGAATTCAGTTGTACCTGTTTTGCTTGTAAAAGGTACTTATTAGTACCCAAATGGAACATTATTGTACTTTTCTTAAGAAACAACAAAAATGTACCTTTACTCTTTACTTCTGACAGAGCAGCCAGTGACAACTCAAGTTAACATCACACCCTTCCTTTTTCCCCCACATATAAAATAACTTCTATTTTGAGTCTGCAGAAAGATCTACCAAATCTTTGCCCTTATTTGCCATTTGCTCAATTACTGCTGTCTGGGAAGTCGCAGGAGCCATTAATAAAGTAAAATAAAGAGAGGTTTTTCCACATCCGTGCAGGAGCGGGAGAAAGTAGGCCAGCAGCTGTGGCGGAGGACTCCTCATCCAAATGCGTAAATACGAAAGCGGGAGAGGCGCCTCCTGTCCCCGCAGCGCCGACACACTTTCGCTCACACTTCTGAAACTACTGCGAGTAACTTTAAGAGGGGGTGGGGGGCGGTGGGGGGGGCTCTGGGGGAGCGGGAGGGTTCTGCGACCGAGGGGAGCGAGGAGGGGGTCCGTTTTTTTTTCCGGGGAGAACACCGTCTTCCTCTCTCTTTTTTCTTTCTTTCCCTGAGTTGTGTTCGTTTGTGGCTTTTCAACAGAAACGCCCGGTCGTTCTTCTGCCGGGTGACGGCGGGGTTTCGCCGTGTTGGTGCTGCCGTTGCTCCCGGTCTTCTGAGCGGGACGGACGCCTCAGCAATTACCCGACGGCAAAATGTGTCTCCCTGAGAGCCACAGAATCTTCCGTTTCCTCTATATCTGGGACATAGCCTGCCCACGTGCCTAGCTCTCTATTTCATATGCATACAAATCACCTTAACGTGGCCTTAACTTTTCAATTTTGGTGGATTTTGGCGACATCTGTGGTGACTAGCGGTTACAAAAGTTCATTTTCACATTCCAGATACCAGAGTAAGAAGACTGCCAAGAGACAGGCAACGAAGCCGTATGACACGGTAATACTGGCCAACACATCAAACCTAATTTTAGATGCTTTTTGTATCCGGCACGCGAGTTCCTGTGCACGTATCGTCACATTTGCATGCTTGGCGGGATTGTCGCACCCGACACCTCCAGTGAAAAACAGCACATACAGCAGAGGAAAGATTTCATAAAGCAAACACATTGAATCGATATCACTACAAATATGCCAGCCTGGAAAGGAACTGAATATGGAATTTCTTAGTATGAAGAAATGAAGAATTGGCCGTTCAATATTGAACTTTCAAACCCGCTCAATCCACACAGACACCAGCTCCAGATTGGTTTTCAATCATTCCCGTTGTGGGATCTTTGTATTCGCTCGCTCGTCTCTGAGAAGCTGCTGTGCAGCGGCAGGTGAGCTTGCATCCCACGAGCGCTGCCGAAAGCAGCTGAGGTGAAAACAGAGGTGGCGGCACCCGTTGGGACCGCGCCACCTCTAATCTTCAGATAAAGGAGAGAAGTAAAAGGAAAACAAATGACTGCTGCTCTCCTACTAAAGCAAATTCGCCTTCTAATAACTATCTGTCGTCTGCCTGTCTTTGCTGAAATGAGTTAGCACGGGCAGAAACTAAGTCAGTTTTAAAAACTTCCGAGCAGTTATTAGCCACATACGCAGTAAGACGCATCGCGCTTGCGCTAAACCGCCATTAGCCGCTAGCGCGGCGCCCGTACCTCTCGATCAGCCGCTGCGCGTCTGGGTAGCTTCGACCGTCCCGCGCAGGCGGACGCATCGAATCCCCTCCCGGAAAGGCGTGTCCCCGCAAATCCCCCAGCGGGTCTGCGCGGTCACATCCGCGCAAAGCTCCCGCGCGGGCGACGCGCCGCTTCCGAGCGGCTTCCGCGACAGCCGGCGCCGGGTCGTCCCGCGCTCTCAGCCCCTCCAGCGCACGGGCATCGCACCCGTTCCAGCTCCGGCGGCGCCCTCGTAAAAACACTCCCGCGGAACCCGGAGCCGAAGGAAGGAAGACGCCAAGCCTGTCGACCCGCCTGCAAAGGCTGCTGGGAGCCCCGGAGCAGCGTTACCGTTTAATGCTGTTATCACAGGCTGTATATAGCTGGAGGTCAGGCAAGATTTCACCCTGCAAGGAGGATTATGGTACTTAGCTGATTACGGGCTGGTGGTTATTGCCTACGAAACGCAGGCCCTGGGAGCTGGCCTGTTCACATGTAGCACTGTGTCCCCAGACAACTACCCTCAGACCAAGCGAATGCTGGGTCCCCCTTTCTTTTTTTTTTACAGGGGAATCGGCAACCCGAAGTGCATTACAAAAACGTTGCCTGCGCAGTTGTTCCAGCGCGTCGCTAAGCGAATCGTTTCATTTTACAGTTGTTTGTGTTTTTAACGAGCAACTGTTATAAGGAGTCTTCACTCGATAACGTGTTTTAATGCAGCCACGGAGACCGGTCACAAAAGGCGAGCCTGACGGCGGCGCAGCGATTTCGGGGGGGGGGGGGGTCGGCTAGGACACGCGAGATTATGGCGGGATGAAGCACAACAGAGCGCCGGCTTTACATGTGACAGCAGAGGAGGGGGTGAGAGAGAGAGAGAGAGAGAAAAAGAGAGAGAGAGAGAGAGAGAGAATAAAACTGAGTGAGAGATAGAGAGAGATAGACAGGAAGAGAGAGAGGAAGGCTGAATCGTGGCTCCAGGCGAAGCGATGCCTGACTGAGGAGCAGGAAGAGAGAGAGAACATGACTGGCACTGCCGTGTGTGGGGAGAGAGACCGGCTCACACCCCCGCTGTTGACACAGCACTTCCCGCTGTGCTACATACGGACAGTGCCAAGGAAGGACGCCAGCACGGCGAGAGAGCACTCCAATCCCCTCTGGAAAGTTCCGGAACAGAGAGGGAAACGCAGACAGAGCCAGCGGCATCAAAGGCCAAATCACGCCTTAGGACCGCAATTATTATTTAACAGGGTCATCGAACTGCAGCTTGGAAATTCATTTCTACATTTTCCATTTTTATGAAAAAATTCAATAACGGTTTGATAATTAATTCTAAGTTAGGTGAATGCGCCCATCACAAAAGTGCACGTTCCTTAAAGTGTTGATAAATAAATGCTCGGCATGGCCAACAAGACACTCCC